>OX940987.1:600000-805524 GCA_954871275.1 Leptopterna dolabrata
CAAAACTGATTCCCGATCCAAGATTCTTGTTGCACTGAAATCAAATTTGTGGTCCTCGTCAATAGCATGTCGTGCCAGCGCACATAGATCTGGGCAATCCCCACCACCACGGCACTCATACGCATGCTTACTGTTGCGATCCTTCGCGTATTGTTTCGTTTGTCCTATATAATCCGTAGGGCAGTCCTTACACGGTATTTGGTATATTACATTCGACTGTAGTGCTAATGGATCCCTCGCCTTCAGAGATGTGTGGATACGAGATACCTTGTTACCATACCTGTAAACAATCTTTACATCTGGAGACTCTCTCTCAATTAGTGCTTTCATTTTGGGAGAAATACCCTGGATATAGGTCAGAGACACAAAATGCTTATCACACACAAGATTGTTTACAGGTATCTCGTACGACACATCTCTGAAGGCGAGGGATCCATTAACACTACAGTCGAATGTAATATACCAAATACCGTGTAAGGACTGCCCTACGGATTATATAGGACAAACGAAACAATACGTGAAGGATCGCAACAGTAAGCATGCGTATGAGTGCCGTGGTGGTGGGGATTGCCCAGATCTATGTGCGCTGGCACGACATGCTATTGACGAGGACCACGAATTTGATTTCAGTGCAACAAGAATCTTGGATCGGGAATCAGTTTTGGGCCGTAGATTGTTTAAGGAGATGGCCTACATCCACATGAATCCAAGGGCATGTAATAGAAGAACAGACACTTCTGGCCTCAGTTCGGTGTATGCTGGAATTTTGGCTGAGGTTCAGAGAGGTCGATCTGGCCATTAAGATTACCCATCCACCTGCTAGTAGGATTCATCCATGGGGTTTTTGTGGTGTGGTTTGGTCCGTTGTTGCTGTTGAGTGGGAAGAAGAGGAAGTTTGTTTTGTTATCATTGTTATCAGTTATGCTTGTAATTTTAGTTCCTCCTGCTTGTTGCTGATTTGTTAAAGCTGTTGATGTTATAATTTAAATTTTATCATATTTATTAAGTGAGCTCCAACTACCTGCTGGTGGTATTAATTTATTGTGACGGAGGTGTAATGTTTGCACTGTAACCTAGCCTTTGAGTGAGTACCTATCTAGTCTGAATAATATACATAATATAATAATGTTTACTTAAGCAGTTTGGTTGAATTTTGACGTTTACATTAGATGAAACACTGCTTTAGGGATTATTTTGATGTTGTTATAGGCCCTGATGAAGATATTATAATATATCGAAAGCTCGGCGAAAAAGGTGAAGTTTTTTCAGTGGACCCCATTCCCGATCCTCGTTGACGTACCATCAAAAATAGCTACTTATTTCAATTATGACACATGACAGAAGCAATAAATGAACAGCCAAAATTCCTGTAGGCTGTTCATCATCAAATTTGCTGGGGAGGATTCATTTTTATGCTCAATTCCAAAGGTCCTCAATGAAAATGATAAACCAAAAAATACCTATCAACAAAATCCAAAATCACCATCATTTTCCAAATGAAGTAGGTAATATTATGGAACAACCATCAGCCATGCGTGATTATGATCAGGTATTCCTTAGCAATGATATGTGGGCTGGATGTATACCGTTTCATTGACGCTCCTGTCGACGAAGCTTTTCGGCGCAAGCTTCAGGTCCTTACAACACTGTGAATGGATGGCTGGACGTACAATGCTTCGGGTGGTCTCAAAAAATTCCAAAGTTCGAGATAAGTTTACAAACATAAGAAAATTCGAGATAACGGCGTCCTGGAGATTACAACCCCTATTTTTACCCCTTATAGATGACTGACATTAACGCGGAGCTTCGAGGACCAACTAGACCCCAAATGGGACCCGAATTTCGTCAAAATTGGTTCATGGTAATTGAAGAGGCATGGAATTCAATTCCATTCTCTTCAATTCCATGGAGTTCATGGAATTGAAGAGGCTTGATATTAAACGATTTATAATGTTAATGGTTAGAGAATGACACAACAAGAACAAAAAACGCACAACTTCCAATATGAGAAGATAATAATATTAGACTGCTGTAAAATACACTGCCAAAGACATGGCACAGAAGCTTCCTCGTGGCCTTCACAGTATGTCACCATTAAATTGTCAGAAAACTGGAAATGACCGGATCGCCATGCTCATGAAGATAGAATGCTGGGCAACCAAAAATTAAAAAATCGTTATTTTAGGGCAATACAAAGCATGGGGGCAAAAAAGATTTAAACGTTATTCCGTAGCCATAGAGATGGTGGACAGGAATGCTCGAAGTTTGAAATGTACGCGTTGCCAGTGCCACGTGCCACTGCCACCGCTGATTCAATCATGATGCATGTCGTACGGGACCTCAAGGGACTTTACCCGCATCATCCCTGAAAATCTAACCAAAATCCGTTCAAAATTGATGGAGTTATGACCGTAACAAGAAAATCTCGTTAGCGCCAGCGCAGAAGCTACCGTTGATTCGATCATGATGAAACTGATAGGGGACCATCTAGCGCTAAACCCACACAATTCCTGAAAATTTGATTGAAATCGGATCACAACTGTGGAAGTTATGGCTGTGGTACAGAAATGTAGACAGACAGACGGACAGACAGACACGAAACCAAATTTGTTCAGGAGGCCCTGAAACGCAAAATGCAAGTGGCGAAAAATTTGTTCATTTCGAAAGTGAAAACAAAGCTTCCGCTGCCTTGCAGACTCTGAAGTAAAATAATAATAGCGAACACAGCCAAAGCGTTGGGCGCAGCCAACGGAACAATAGTACAAGTTGGGCACACAAATTATTCACTTCGCGATCATAATTCTGGTTCTAGCGTACTTCATATCACTTGCGTTAATAGTAGGTATATTATTATATGTCCCATCCAGTGCGAAGATATCTGAATAATTGCAGCTCTTCCGGGTTTTGATAGCTACGCCACCTATTTTCAAGTAGGTAACGCGCGAAAGGACCACCGTTACCTCCCCACCGCGGGCTTAGCGGTGTGGAGAGACGGGGGTCCCCCGCTAACCCGCTATAACTTCAGTCTTCCTTCAGGTGCTACGCTTACCGCTAGGCTTACCTCTACGCTTATCGCTAAGTTGTTGGTAGGATTCTTGAGGTTTTGGTCGCTTAATAAAATATCCACTATGCCGACGTTTCGATTTATTTATAAATCTTCTTCAGGGCTTAGTTGATAAGTCTTGGCAGTAGCAGGAACACACAGGTAGAAAAGGTGTTTATACAGCTATAGTTGAAAGTAGTAATTAATTATAGTTTTATCATGAAGTAACGTTCATCATAAAGTAACATCATCATAAAGTAACTTCATGATAAAACTATAATTAAGTACTACTTTCAACTATAGCTGTATAAACACCTTTTCTACCTGTGTGTTCCTGCTACTGCAAAGACTTATCAACTAAGCGCTGAAGAAGATTTATAAATAAATCGAAACGTCGGCATAGTGGATATTTTATTAAGCGACCAAAACCTCAAGAATCCTACCAACAACATTAAAACTGAGTGGTCGAGAACGTTAATCATACTTATCGCTAAGCACTGTTTGTTTTTAATTTCCGCGCACTTTCGGCGAAATCGTGTTTTGAGGTTCCCTCTTAGATCTTCAGGTACGTGATTTTCAACACGATATGCGGAAACTGTTAGTAACTAGAGTAGTTTTTTTCTCCTAGGCTAGAACCTAACCTGTAATTCCCCACCACTTTTCAGGATGGGACGTTCCAAGAAAGACAGAAAATCGAAGCGTAGGTCTCCTTCCTCCAGTGATAGTGATTCTGGTCGCCAGTCGTCCAAACGATTTCTCCTACGGAGAATCCAAAAATTGGAGAGAGAGGTGAAGGCCGCAAAACGAACCATTTCATTCAACGAACCTGTTGATGTCAAAGAGCGTTGAATACGTTTTTTGCAGCCTGAAATAGACTAGTTTAATATACTGTCGTAGTATATGCCATTTATTTAATCGGTTATCATTTTATTCACGTTCATTTCTGTAGTTTGATATTGCTCCTCCAGTTTTTATATTTTTTAGTTTTCAAGCAAATCTTGTTCCTTAGTTTTATATTGTGTACCTACTTTAAATTGTTCCTTCTTTGGTTTATTATTTTCAATAATGAACCTTTGGAATCGATCCATCATTGCCTGGGTGAAACCTGCTACCTACTTACTGCTTACTTAGAATTACCTAGCCAATGGCTAGCCATTAAAATAAAATGAGACTGAAATGATTTGTTGACGTAAGTACGTTGTGATATTTGAGTCTGACAGTTTAATGGTGGGCGATGTTTAAAAATTTTTATCAAAGACAACTTGTGTAATAAGAACGACATGTTTAAACGTAACTGACAAGAATCCTAAATTATTCTGATTGTCTAGATGCCTTCATTGTTCCTTTATAATTAGTACTTCAAAATGTTCTGCATTTAATGTGGTTCATGAATATGATAACAAGTCTGCAATGTTAATTTTGGTTTATTATTTTCAATAATGAACCATTGGAATGGAGCATGAAAAAAAAAATCTCTACCCCCCCCCCCCCCCCCCACTCAAAATGTGATGGTTTACGTTTCAAGGTATGTAGAATCCAAAACTGCAATTTAGTATATAAACAATTTCATGAGTTCTATAAATAACATATAATTTATTACAGTTTTATTACTTATTTTCTCTAACTTTCTATCTCCCTAGATCGTCCTCTATCTCCCTAGCCATCATCATTTTTTGATATCCGGTATCTCAGAAAGTATCATTTTTTATGTGTGCATACGTCGACGTGTTGTCTAAGAGGTCAATAGAAAGCAGTTTTTCTGAAAAAAAAAAACTGGAAAAAATCCAACTTCAGCTGGCACAAAATTATGAGGCCGAATTGTACCGTAATTTTGAAATGACCCAGATAGACAAAAACATAGAGGAAAGACCTTGTGCGCCCTCGGGAAAGCTATCAACTTATTGATCGGGGAAAATCGAGGAACTATTTCTCCCACCATAATTCAACCGCTTCTCACATACCTTTCAGATTCATGCAAAATTCTTTCAAAATTATTTTACAAAATTTCTATCTCTCGGAGGAATATTTCTCCGTTATTGGATAAAAACATTCGGAACCAATTGTTGAATGACATAATAATCCCCACCGATTACCTTTTTGGCGTTGATCTCCAGGAAAAAATTAAAACATTAAGGCATATGTAACGCTTTTAGTTGCAAAACCTGCCACCACGTGGCAGCACCAAAATGAAGGAAATTTCCTTGACTCCTCAAAGGAGAACGAATCAAGATATTTTGAATCTGAAAACGGATTTGATAAGATATCAACCCATAGTTTGGACGAAATTGGTTTAAAAAATTTGCAAAATTTTTTGCGCACTGTTCAAACAAATTTTTGATTTAATTGAAACTTTTTCAAAAATGTGGCCTTATACAGCAGTGTGCCCATGCATACAGTGTACAAATCCGTTTTCAGAATTTCGATCGGTCAAAAATTACGATCGTAATCCTTAAGATTGGTGAAACAATAGATTGGAAACAATAGTAGGGCTGACGGGGTGGAGGAGTGCGCGCGCGAGAGGGGGGCATTTTAGTGAGGTGGTGCCCGCCGCCTCCACCCCTCGCATGAACATTCTCGGAATCGAGTCTTCCTGATGTTGGTTGGAAAAGAAGTTTTGTCTGTGAGCAGGATTGGGTCATAGCCAAGTCAAATTGGACTTGTGCTTGCTGCCTAATAAATGTGCACTAGCTGGAAATTATTTTAATCGAATTTGGGCATAATACGAGTAATGTGAGTTTGCGACGGACTCTGGCTTGTGCTAAACTCTTGAGAGCCAAAAAACTGCGAAATTTTCGGACCTTTTTCAGCTTTTTCGCTTCTCGAAAACTATTTTCACTATAATTATGCTAGAATAAGGAGCATAAAATTGCGCGTCGATTGGAGTTTAGTACGTCAAAATCGCTTCAGCCATTTAGCTAAAATCGCCAAAAATAAGTCTTATTTCGATTTTTCCCAAATTTGTCGATACGTCCCTAAAATTTTGATACGTGATTCCTAAAAGCACATATTTTTCAAAATAGGCTCAAATTTCACATTTTTAGACACTTTTTCCCAAAATTGGTATTTTCGGAAACTGGCTTGGTGCGGTATCCTAGAGTGTGATTGTCTATTAGAAGATGAATAAATCGTTTTGGTTTATTATTCTGTGAATAATACACCTATGTAGTCGTTCAGCAAAAATTTTTTGGAACACCCCCCTCAAAATTTTTTCTTACACGTTTCAAGGTGTCTAGATTCAAAAAATGCAATGCCCGTCGCCGTCCGCCGTGTCACGCATAACTGCCTCAAAATTGGTCCAATTGAGTCGAAATTTGCACCAAATACTCATCTAGGGCAGACATGGTGCCCGCAAGCTTTTCAGCTCGAGCGGACCAACGGTTTGGATTTTATGGACAAAAAACTGGCAAAAATGAGGCGTTTTTAGGAGTTTTGAAGTGAAAACCGTTGAACGGGTAGTAACGCCCATAATTACCGTAAAAATGGTCGAATGTGATTCAAATTTGGAGGGTAGGTGGGGGTTGGTCCAAAGATGGTATCTATATTAGGGATGTTTGTTACCTAAAAGTATCGGAAAAAAACACGGGAAAAACGAATTAATGGCACATTGTTTATAAATGGTGAAAAAATTGTTTGACATTTTGATATTGATGGAGTACAGTTCTATATGTCCGCAAGAATAATAAACCCATGTGACAAGTACTTTGCAGCGTTTTTTATTTACTTTTGTACATATATTGTGATAACATAAATAGGTATATATGCTTTTTGCCGTGAAAAGAATCACAGTTTCACAGACAGACAAAGATTCGAATTTATAATATAATAAGGATAATAAGGATAGAGATAGAGATAATAACCCCTACACATATATCCATGTCACGAGGTATCTGCTTACAGAGTACCTAGATAGTTCCTCTTATGAACTCGCCAAAAAGGTTGCCCAAATTCCAAGAAGCCGACACTTCGATTTGATTTGGATTTGATTTTTTCGAAATCAGGTGACGTTTATGCAACTGTGTTTACATAACTATTATAGTCGATGAATCTGAATGGTATTTACTTTGCCAACAGTATGTACCTACCTGATGTTTTTGATGCGCCAAAACTTTATTGCACTGCTCCAACAAAAATTGGCTTCACAAAAATGGACTTCTACAACAACGCGTGCGTCCATATTTCGTAACTCCGTTACCCAATTTCCATGGAAAATGTTGCGATCATAGTGTTTAGTAGGTTTCATGAGTCTGTTTGGTGCATTACTATGGTGCGAAACTTTAGTGTTTCCAGAGCGAAAACTCTGGACACAAATTTAAAAATTTTTGTTTGGGTAAAGATAAAAAACTTGAAAAAAACTAGCGACTACTTCTTCCAAATTCAAGGACAATTGGAAATAACGATGAGAGAGCGTTGTTTTTTCGTAGTGTGGACCCCTAGGGATCTACATTACGAGATAATACAAAGGGATCGCTCATTCTGGGAGGACAATGATAACAAAGTTGAAATATTGTTATGAAAAATTTCTGCTCCCAGAAATTATTGATCCAAGGATACCACGTTCGCTGGAAATACGGGAGCCTACCCAGGACTTGGGATGAAAATTCCTCAAAGTATAATACTTTATTTTGAAAGCAAATATAGTATATTCAACAGCAGAAATGTTTCAAGTGTTTGATGATCTGTACCTATATGTCCCCTAATTTCGATACTGCTCAGATTTGAAATACCCAGTTTAATTTTTCAAGACTAGATTCATTATCGACTTGTATTTTTTGAAACATCTATATGCATGTAGGCACGCTGTTGTAGGTACCTGCCAATCTTTGTGAACAATACAAAATTGTTGCAGTGCGCAAAAGTAACAAAATTATTTTGAAAGTGTGTATGTAGTCTGTATGTATGTATTTGGGGACACAACTTGCAATACAATCTAAAATTATTTGAGTTTTGAAATACTTCACTACTAAATTCCGGATGTGACAATACGTTTTGGAGATATAGCGAAAAATACGAGAAAAAAAATTGGATTTCACAACGCGGTTTTGAGAGTGGTGGTAGGTATGGTATTTTAGCTGTATCTCGGAAACTATTGAGTCTACCGAGCCTATTCTAGTATTCTAGCAAATCTAATTCAGTTTCAAAATGTACACCTTTTTTTCAAAAACGCGCTCTATCATGGCCAAAATGGGGAAAAACAAAAAAAGTGCGAAAATTTTGAGGTTTCTCGCATATTGACCAAAGTTTTGGGGGCCACCGTTGTCAAAAACATGGATTTTGCGTATCAGTCACATCCCCTACAAGAAAAAAACAAAATCTACTACCCCCAACTTAGGCCCCCCTTTTCTCGTAGTCCACAAACGTGAGACAAGGCTTGACCCAATCCTGTTCACAGACAAAACTTCTTTTCCAACCAACATCAGGAAGACTCGATTTTGATGCCGACCTTGAGTAGGAGAATTCGGAGAACGTTCATACGAGGGGTCCAGGCGGCCGGCACCACCTCACCAAACTGCCCCCCTCGCTCGAGCGCACTCCTCCACCCCGTCAGCCCTACATTGTTTCCAATCTATTGTTTCACCAATCTTAAGGATTACGATCGTAATTTTTGACCAATCTCAATTCTGAAAACGGATTTGTACACTGTATGCATGGGCACACTGCTGTATAAGGCGACATTTTTGAAAAAGTCTCAATTTAATCAAAAAATTTTTTGAACAGTGCGCAAAAAAATTGTGCAAATTTTTTAAACCGATTTCGTCCAAACTATGGGTTGATATCTTATCAATTCCGTTTTCAGATTCAAAATATCTTGATTCGTTCTCCTGTGAGGAGTCAAGGAAATTTGCCCCCGATAGTGCTGCCATCTCTTATCTGAGAATCTCACTAACTTGTCGTTACATTTAGCCTTAAAAAACCTTGAAACTGTGGGAAAAGACCTAGGTCTGAAACCCACCTAAGTAAACAAGTCGGGGGCTTACTCTAAAAACCGCCAAATTTTGGTACCAAACAGGTATAATAACTCAACCGGTCATTTACTACCGTCGCCCAGCTCGTTCGTCGAGGGAAACGAGACATCCCAAAGGGCAAACCTCGAACTCACAGACGAAGAGGTCCCAGAACTGGAACCCTCGTCGAGAATAAGAGAGGAGGAAGAGACATTGAACCCAGTAAGTATGCCATATGCCGGGCGTCTCAAGGAGTTTTACGGGAAGTGGACTACGCTAACTTCTAACGACAATATTTTGAAGTGGATTCAAGGATATAGGATACCCTTGACGGAAAAACCTTCCCAGCAAATTTTACCCGAACATAAAATTCTTTCCGTGTCCGAAAAACAACAATTTTCCATTGAAGTGGGAAATTTAATCCAAATTGGTGCTATCGAAAGATGTTACCCCTCAGTACAACAGTTCGTTTCCTCAATATTTTTAGCTGATAAGGCGAATGGAGGGAAACGATTCATTTTAAATTTGAAGAAATTGAACGAATTTGTTGATGCCCCTCATTTCAAAATGGAGGATTATCGAACATTAGCTCAACTGCTTCAAAAACAATATTTTGCAGCAACAATTGACCTTAAAGATGCGTATTATCTAATATCAGTCCACCCTGAGGATAGAAAGTATTTACGTTTTTTTTATGAATCCGATTTGTTCCAATTTTCGGTCGTCCCGTTTGACTTATCCTCCGCTCCTTATCTATTCACTAAATTACTGAAACCCGTGGTGCAACATTTGCGTTCCAATTACGTGCATTTTTTAGATGACTTCTGCGTTTTGGCGTCAGATTTGGATGTATGTTCAGAACATGTCAGACAAACAATATACCTATTAGAAAGCTTAGGTTTCGTCATCAACTACGAAAAAAGCTCGATTTTACCCTCAAAGCATTGCAAAATCCTTGGCTTTATTTTCAACACGGAAATAATGACGATAGAACTACCTTGTGAAAAACGAAATAAAATAATAGCGATTGTAGAAAGTTACTCAAGCGCAAATATTGTAAAATTCAAGAAGTGGCGCAAATAATCGGATCACTAGTTTCATGCTGTGCTTCCATCAAATATGGTGGAGCTCACGTAAAAGTTTTGGAACAAGTCAAAGTACTGAGTCTTGAAAAAAATGGGCAGAACTACAAAGCGCGAATCCCTTTTCCCACTGTTACTCTCCCAGATATCCAGTGGTGGATTCAACACATTCATTCTTCTGTTAATGACATGAAACACGATTCATTTCAGTTGGAAATCCACACGGACGCCAGTCTGACTGGATGGGGGGCGGTAGCGCATGGACGTAGTGAGTGTGGTTGGTGGTCAGGAGAATTCCTTGAACAACACATAAATTTTTTGGAACTCCAAGCCATTTTCCATGGATTAAAATCCTTTGCTAGTGACCTATCAAACGGTAATATCCTCATCCGTACCGGTAATACCACGGCGTTAGCTTGCATCAACAAGATGGATAGTGTTCAGCATAAACATCTTAATGAACTATCCCGAAAAATTTGGGACTGGTGCGAGTTCCGAAATCTTTTGATTTTTGCTTCCTACGTTAGCTCATCAGACAATTATATAGCCGACGAAGCATCTAGGGTTTTGCCTCCTGAAACTGACTGGTCCCTGAACCAAAGAATTTTTATAGAAATAGCTGACAATCTGGGGAACCCCGAAATTGACCTCTTTGCATCATTCCAAAATCACAAATGCAGGAAATCCGTATCATGGCACCCTGATCCCAAATCGTGGAAAGTTGATGCCTTTACTATCTCATGGCGTTGTCTTGATTTCTACGCGTTCCCTCCGTTCTCGCTGATGTTGCGTTCGCGCTCCATATTGGCAAGCGCAGTCATGGTAGCCACTTTTCGTGAAACTCACGGTGGGTCGAACCATGTATTTCGGGCCGTCCAGTGATCTTCTTGTATCTCCTTTCAGTTCCCAACAACTGCACCCGCTGTCGGAGGATCTTACCCTGGTGGCTGCAATTTTATCAGGGAAGCTTTTATCTTAAGGCGCGCTCCGTTTGGTGCGGTTGAATTGATGATTGACTCCCTGGCCCCTGCTACCTTGAAACAGTACGAATGCTCACTCAGGCTATGGTGGGATTTCTGTGAACAATCGAAATCAGACCCCTTTGATATTAGTGTGCCTAATAAAACCCTTTCCTTTTTTAATAATTCTTTGAAACTACCTCAAACACTTACGGATCTTTCAATGGCCACAGGGCTGCATTGTCACTGGTTTCAAAAAATTACGTCGGGAGGGACCCATCAATTTCAAGGTTTTTGAAAGGAGTGTTCAGGGGGCGTCCTCCTAACCCTAGGTATAGTTATACATGGGACCTTGTCAAGTAATGAGATTTTTGGATAATTCAAACGAGACTGAATTCAAATTGCTATCCAAAAACTTGGTTACCCTTCTCAGCTTGGTGTCTGGTCAAAGATTGCAGACCATCCATTCGATAAAGCTTTCTAACATTCATCGAACGGGCCTGGGAGTTAAAATATTCATACCGGATTTAATAAAAACCTCCAAACCCAGGGCTCAGCAGCCGTGCTTGAATTTCAACTATTACCCTGCTTCACCCACTTTATGCCTCGCAAAAACTTTAGAGACATATATATAGACGTGTCTCAACGCCTTAGAACCCCCAACTGTGACCAGTTATTCATCAAAACAGCCTTATGGACTTGCTTCCAAACAAACGTTGAGTCGTTGGATTGCATCAGGAATTGATTGCTCTGTCTTCAAGCCACATTCCACCAGGCATGCAGCTACCTCTGCGGCTCTTCGTCATGGAATACCATTGGATGTGGTACTCAAAACAGCAGGATGGAGCAGCAAATCATCGACCTTCGCAACATTCTATACCTAACAGGCCCTTGCAACCCGAAGTCGGAATTATGCAGGCCTTATTCAAGCCCAATGACTCAACAACAAACTAATTATTAACATGTTTAATGTTTTAGGGCTGGGGGTCATTCTGTGAATTCCGACACGCAAATATGCAACGTTTTTCATTGGTTACTACACAGTTACTACCTTCTGTTGTAGCAACCATAAAGAATATCGCACTCGAAAGAAACAAGAGTCAATAGCTACGTTTTTCATTGGTTACTACACAGTTACTACCTTCTGTTGTAGCAACCATATGTTGATGGCGAGGTCTATAATAAGTACAGTAAATGCAACATTATACTTGTAGAGTTCAGTGAAATTGTGGCTTTCATTTTTTCTTGACATTAAAAAACTATATCTAATTTCTCCCTTGCGAGGGAAAAACATTAAACATGATTTAATGTTTTTCCCTATCAAGGGAGAAATTTAAACTGATTTATAGATTATTGATGGTATGATCTACTGCATATATTGTTTATATTGCAAGCTCCTGATACAAGTCCCCAAGATTTTCGGACTTCTGAACTCAACTAGGTATAGTGCTTTGCACCATCATTTTGACACTCAGTTTCTTCGATGTACATTCCTGAATCTTGGAGGACATGACTATGTTCACTAATTTACAATTAAAACTAGTCCTAATTTCATTCTTATTCCGATGCGACATTAATACCCACTACATGAACTCACGGAAAGCATCAGGGATCTTAATGCATGATGTTAATGCTTCTTAGCCTGATTCTTTGAACATCTGCAATTATTCAGATATCTTCGCACTGGATGTGACATAAATAATGTAACGATCATAACGAACTTACCTGTGAATTTCGATCGTAATTATATGGATCGTCCAGTGCGAAAATTGGTGGCGTAGCTACCCGAACCCGGAACAGCTGCAATTATTCAGATGTCTTCGCACTGGATGATCCATATATTACGATCGAACTTCACAGGTAAGTTCGCTATAATCGTTACATTATTATCTTGTGTGGAAAACGGTGGTTACCGATCATTTTTCCACAATCCTCTTAATAGGACTGCGACAACGGCGATCAAGCAGCAACCGGGAATGCAATTCTAGCATAACAAAAATCGACTATCAGGTGCTGAAAAGTAGATTAGAATCAGAAGATGGGAGATCACTTCTAGAGGCTCAAGACGTGGACAAGGCAGCAGAGAATTTTCAATCTATCTTAACATCACTGATTGATGCATCTCGGATTTCTACTGATCGAATATCGCACAAAATGACCCATTTGAAACCATGGATGACGCCCGGGCTACTTACATCAGTCCGCATTAAGGAGAAACTTTCGCAGTGCTTAATCAGGCAATCATTTAATACCGCGCTTAAAAAACAACTGTCATATTATAAGAATAAATTAACTACGCTCATCAAAACTGTAAAGAATTAGTATTATAAGCGTAAACTTCAATTGGCTGGCCGCAATCTCTATCTCTATCCCTACTATATTATAAAAACGGATCTGTGTCTGTCTGTCTGTCTGTCTGTGTGTCTTTCTATGCACGGCCTAACGGCTCGACGGATATCGACCAAATTTGGCACGAATATCCGGTAGGCTCCCAAGTTGTGCAACGTCGCATTTTTAATTCCCTCACCATAGCGGAACTATGGTCGACCATGGTCAACTTCGTTAATTGAAATGGTAACCCCTATTTTTTTATTGCGTATTCGTAATCTACGTGAAATTCTATCTACGATCGACCCTTCGGACTACCCCCGCGGTCGACCATAGCGCATCCATGGGCACCTCGATGGTCGAATCCCGAATTGTTCAACGGATATCGACCAAATTTGGCACCAATATCCGGTAGCCTCCCAAGTTGAACGTAGGCGCATTTTAAATTCCCTGACCATAGCGGAACTATGGTCGACCATGGTCAACTCCTGAATGGCTTGACGGATATCGACCAAATTTGGCACGAATATCCAGTAGGCTCCCAAGTTGTGCAACGTCGCATTTTTAATTCCCTGACCATAGCGGAACTATGGTCGACCATGGTCAACTTCGTTAATTGAAATGGTAACCCCTATTTTTTATCGCGTATTCGTAATCTACGTGAAATTCTATCTACGATCGACCCTTCGGACTACGCCCGCGGTCGACCATAGCGCATCCATGGGCCCCTCCATGGTCGAATCCCGAATTGCTCAATGGATATCGACCAAATTTGGCACGAATATCCAGTAGGCTCCCAAGTTGTGCAACGTCGCATTTTTAATTCCCTGACCATAGCGGAACTATGGTCGACCATGATCAACTCCTGAATGGCTTGACGGATATCAACCAAATTTGGCACGAATATCCAGTAGGCTCCAAAGTTGTGCAACGTCGCATTTTTAATTCCCTGACCATAGCGGAACTATGGTCGACCATGGTCAACTTCGTTAATTGAAATGGTAACCCCTATTTTTTATCGCGTATTCGTAATCTACGTGAAATTCTATCTACGATCGACCCTTCGGACTACCCCCGCGGTCGACCATAGCGCATCCATGGGCCCCTCCATGGTCGAATCCCGAATTGCTCAACGGATATCGACCAAATTTGGCACCAATATCCGGTAGCCTCCCAAGTTGAACGTAGGCGCATTTTTAATTCCCTGACCATAGCGGAACTATGGTCGACCATGGTCAACTTCGTTAATTGAAATGGTAACCCCTATTTTTTATCGCGTATTCGTAATCTACGTGAAATTCTATCTACGATCGACCCTTCGGACTACCCCCGCGGTCGACCATAGCGCATCCATGGGCCCCTCCATGGTCGAATCCCGAATTGCTCAACGGATACCGACCAAATTTGGCACGAATATCCAGTAGGCTCCCAAGTTGCTCAACGTCGCATTTTTAATTCCCTGACCATAGCGGAACTATGGTCGACCATGGTCAACTTCGTTAATTGAAATGGTATCCCCTATTTTTTATCGCGTATTCGTAATTTACGTGAAATTCTATCTACGATCGACCCTTCGGACTACCCCCGCGGTCGACCATAGCGCATCCATGGGCCCCTCCATGGTCGAATCCCAAATTGCTCAACGGATATCGACCAAATTTGGCACGAATATCCAGTAGGCTCCCAAGTTGTGCAACGTCGCATTTTTAATTCCCTGACCATAGCGGAACTATGGTCGACCATGGTCAACTCCTGAATGGCTTGACGGATATCGACCAAATTTGGCACGAATATCCAGTAGGCTCCCAAGTTGTGCAACGTCGCATTTTTAATTCCCTGACCATAGCGGAACTATGGTCGACCATGGTCAACTCCTGAATGGCTTGACGGATATCGACCAAATTTGGTACGAATATCCAGTAGGCTCCCAAGTTGTGCAACGTCGCATTTTTAATTCCCTGACCATAGCGGAACTATGGTCGACCATGGTCAACTCCTGAATGGCTTGACGGATATCGACCAAATTTGGCACGAATATCCAGTAGGCTCCCAAGTTGTGCAACGTCGCATTTTTAATTCCCTGACCATAGCGGAACTATGGTCGACCATGGTCAACTTCGTTAATTGAAATGGTAACCCCTATTTTTTATCGCATATTCGTAATCTACGTGAAATTCTATCTACGATCGACCCTTCGGACTACCCCCGCGGTCGACCATAGCGCATCCATAGGCCCCTCCATGGTCGAATCCCGAATTGCTCAACGGATATCGACCAAATTTGGCACCAATATCCGGTAGCCTCCGAAGTTGAACGTAGGCGCATTTTTAATTCCCTGTCCATAGCGGAAATATGGTCGACCATGGTCAACTCCTGAATGGCTTGACGGATTTTGATTAAATGGGGCACAAATACCCAGTAGGCTATGGGATTTTTCCGTCGTTTGTTGGTTCCACGATACTGCGTACAGCGAATCTCGGATAGCGAGCGAAGCGAGCGGTCAGGCTAGTACTAAGGAAGTGTGGAAATTAATTAACGAAAGTGTTGGTAGAATTAGATGTCGCACAGAAATAACTTCAATCAAGTCAAATGGTTCAGTTATTCAGATGGTTTCGAATCCAATGGAAGTTGCAAACACGTTCAATAATCATTTTGCATTGGTAGGAGAAACTATAGTTAAGAAAGTAACCAGTCAACCTGTATACGGGATTACCGCTGATGGTTTGGAGCATATTGAACCCTTCCTTGAGGTAAATGTGGAAGACATAACTAAAGTTATCTGCAGTTCTAGTCCAGGTGTAGAAAAATTTAGCGCGGGATTATTCAAAAATTTTAAGGAGCTTCTTTCGCCCCCAGTGTCACCGATTGCTAATCTCAGCTATAGGACAAACCGCTTTCCGGCAATTTATAAGAAGGCACTGCTAGTGCCTCTCTATAAAAAGGGTGACCCAGAGGACATGGGGAATTATAGGCCTTTTCTCTTCTGTCAACAGTAGCAAAAATTATTGAAAGACTGGTCAAGAGGTATTTGGTTGATCACTTGGAATCCAACGGGAAATTGAGTGCAACTCAATTTGGTTTCCGCGAAGGGAAAAGTACGGATGTTGCAATTAGCTTTCTTGTCAAGAATATAGTATCTGCTTTGGATGCAGGGAATAGTTCTTTGTATTTTTAAAGATCTAACCAAAGCATTCGACACTGTCCCTCACAACAAACTCTTGAAGGCCGTTGAGGAAATAGGAATTAGCAAAGGCTTCATCAATTAGACATCTAGCTATCTAAATGGTCGGCATCAATCAACGAAGGTGGGAGGAGTCATCAGCGATGAACGTGCATGCATATGCGGCATTCCTCAGGGTCCCGCCTTGGCCCAGTATATTTTATTTTGTACATGGAAAGACTACTGAGAAAACAGTTGAGCGGAACTTCTTTTTCATTTGCAGATGATACTGCAATCACAGTCACAGGGCAATCATGGGACAATGTGGTACAAAAAGCTGAGGCCAGCCTGGCGATGGCGTCTGGTTGCCTAGGGGACATGGGAATGCTTGTCAATCTAACAAAGACTATTTATTGCCTTTAGTAATAGAAATAGCGACATCCCTTGTCTAGGTGCAATCATATGCCATTATAAGAATTCCTCATCTTCGGACGCACCGCAGGGAGCCACATGTGGGTGTCCGGTAATTAAGCAAGCCATGTCCGTACGTTACCTAGGTGTTGAGATCGATCAATGCTTGAGGTGGGACAAACACATTAATATGTTAGTCACCAGGCTTCGTAAGTTGGCTTACATATGCAGAGATGTTAGAGGTTTTTTGCCCAGGGAAGCAATCAGAGTGCTCTACTTTGTCCTTGTGCAGTCTCTAATGGTGTACGGCATATCGGGATGGGGTGGTGCTAACGCCGGCTTGTTGGGTTCTGTCTCAGTGCCACAAAAATTGCTGATTGAGATATTGCTAAAAAAGAAAATTCGGCATCCCTCAGACGAGCTTTTCAGGCGGATGGGCGTCCTCCCATTCCTGAGCCTTAGAGACAAAATGAATACCTATTATTAGGGTGCACAAGGAGGTGCAGGGGGGTGAATTTCCTTTGATTGAAAGTGCCGTTACCCTGGAATCGAACTGATGCTTAGTTAAACTGCCGTTTCCTAGAACAACGCGTGGCCAGTTGTGTTACGATTATAGAGGAGGGAAGCTTTTCAATTATAGAGGAGGGGAGCTTTCAGCTCCCTCATAATTTTCCCGCAATCTCATCTCATCACCCTCTGTATTCAAGGTGAAGTTAGGAAACTATTTTCTTTCGCGACGATGAACCATGCAGTATTAAAATCATGTTTATTTTATATAAAAGGAAGTGCTATTTGTTTCTTTTATAGTTTCTGTTTTCCATCATATTTCATATTACGAATTTTTTATGCAATTTTCTTTTCATTTTTTTTTCTTCAACAAGTTAATGTATAGATATTTCATTTAATATAATAATAACTTTTTTTTCTATTAAGTAGATAATAAGTATTTTGCGACTCCTCCCCACAGCACAAGCTCTGCTTAAAGTGGGGAGTAGCATAAGCGATTTCATTATTTGTAAATTGTAACATGTTTGACGAAAATAAACGCAAATTTAAAAAAAAGGCGTAAAGTCGGGGCGAGTCGGCGTAAAGCGAGACGCGAGGGAGGGGGTTCATCACCTTGCATTAAGTGAAGCTCATCCAGCTCGATGATAAGCGAAATATACGTAGGAATGATTCTGATTGTGAAGAGGCATCGTCCGAGCGGATGTACTTGTGAAGCGTGATTTCAAGCTCCACAAGCGGCAACCAGGGCATAACCACAATGGAGGCGGCGAGGTGGCCATCCAAGCCAGCCTCCGAATTCGCCATATGCAAGCAGTAATTAACGCAGACACAATCACCGAAAAATTGACGGGTTTTCGGCACCAATGTTTGACCTGGCGATCTGGGAGGTTAAATAAATTGAAGAGGCTTGATATTAAACGATTTAATAATGTTAATGGTTAGAGAATGATACAACAAGAACAAAAAACGCACAACTTCCAAAGGCGAAGATATTAGACTGATGTAAAAAATAATCATAGGGAACAGAGCCGAAGGGAGGGAGCGTTGGGCGCAGCCAACCGAACAAGAGTACAAGTTGGGCACACAGATTATTTATTCACTTCGCGAGCATAATTCTGGTTCTGGTTCTACTTTATATCACTTGCGTTAATAGTATAATATTATTATCGTAAACAATGAGAGTAAAGAATATAATTGAGCGTATTTGTGAACATAGTGGGAAAAAGGATATACAATAGAGGAGAAGGATGTACAATATCTTTGTACTGTGTTGCATGGAGTTGAGGTAACGGGTATTGGAATGCGTGAGGTGTTCCATACTGGTAGTTGCTATGGCAGCGCATTTAGCATTGTTTTGATGTACTAACGTAGAGCAGGGTTTGACACTAAGAAAAGACACTAAGAAAAGTGTGAAGTACGGCGTACGGCGGACAGACAGAAATTTTGGTTTACTATTTTCAATAATGAACCTTTGGAATCGAGCATGACCCCTTAGAGATGACTGACAGTACGTAACACCGAGCTTCGCGGACCAACTAGACCACAAAATAGGACTTATAAACCAAATCGCGATAATTAAAACGAAGTACGGCGGACGGCGCAGCGTATACAGAACGACAGACGGACAGAATTTCTTCAATTCCTTTTTCAGATTCTACGTTATGTAACCTTGAAACCAAAACCACAAAATTTACCATGCCGTTAAATTGAAAAAAAAAAAAAAATCCGAAACTTGTGACAAAACATTTTCTCGCCAGAAATATCGAGTTTTCGTTTTCAGAGCCAATCAGTCAACCATCCGTCTTCAGCTCCCTCTCAAGGCTCTTCTGGCAATTTTCAACCCTCTTCAACCACCGGAACCGGACGACACCCTAATTTTCCGCTCTGAGTCCTAATTTTCAATTTCCACCGCTCCCTCCACTCTACTACACCCTACAGTAAGCACCCTTTTAAAAAGTGGGTAATGCCCTTGTCGATCATAATGAGGCGCAATTCAGTTCTTCAGAGTCGCTTTCATCATCTTAACTTCTCAAGTAGTTTTTTTTAAACAGGATTGTGACCGCGAGGTTGTGAGAAAAGGCGTAGGAGGGGAAGAATAACCAATCTATTCCACCTGTTCTTCATCAACGTCATTAACAATTGTGGCATCAGCCGTTGCTAAGCACAGGATGAAGCGCCAGCAATGGAGAACTGAACTTATCTATATTTTACACTATTATTATTAATGGCATGTAGGTAATTTGTTATTCAACTGTATCATAAGATCAACATGAAATTCTAGCATTTCCCGTAACCCCTCATATTTGGTGACCTGAGAGAGAATTTTGGATCATAAAACCTTGATTTCTCACAGGTATTCACTGGAAAAAAAAACACGCCACAAATTACTATACAATGGTTTACTATGTACCTATATAGCAGCCCCTTCTCCGCAGATCACTGTTATCTGTGGTCAATACCTACCCTCGAGCACCCACCAGGAAAGCCCTAAATCGAGTACGGGAGCCGGCCCCAGAATAAAAGTTTCATACAAATGCGCGGGATTCAATAATTCAATGACTAATTATTTGTAGATATTCATGGAGCATAGGTTAAATAATAAACCGTTGTGTAATAAAACGTTGTTTAATAATTCACTGGTATATATACCCTTCTGCGTAGTTCACTGTTTTCTATGGTTAATACGTACCCTCGAGTTCCCCCCAGTAAAGCACTAAATTGAGTAGTGGAGCAAGCCCGAGAATCAAAGTTTCACAAAAATGCGCAGGATTCAATAATTCAACCATTAATTATTTTTTCTTATCATTTTGTGTGATCAACAATAAACCGTTGGGTAAAATTTATCTGTATAGATCTGCGTACCTACTTATAGATGAATTATTTGTTGTTATTCATGAAGCATAATGTTATTGCCACATGTGCAATACCTTCGATAGCTTGAAAACTATGTTTGCAAATTATACCAGGAAAAGGACCACTGGAGTATGCTCCAGAACAAAGAATTACATTTACTAGTACAATTACAGCTACTTTACCTTCTCTGACTCCGGGGGATGATTCGCGCAGGGATTTAAACCATATAACAAGACAGGGAATAGATGAGGGATCAAGGAAGCCGGCAGAAAGGGAAAGGATGGTGCAACCCTACCTAGGTACTCTATTGATGGTTCATCCGCGGAAGCACAATATGTGTCGCGTTAAGTTTCGCGTTGCACTATATCGGAACGTGGGGGCGGCTCGTAAATGACTGACTGTCTCCCGGATCGGGCAACGGGAGCACGAGAAGGGGCAACGGAACATGACCAGACCTGATGGTGATAAGGCAGCGTTAACATTCCCCCCACCCTGAAATACAATTTCAGAATTTCACAAATTCTCCATAATTCCCAAAATACGAAACAATGAGGCAATTTAACATAAGCAGGAGTTAGAATATCATAATAGATCAATTCAAGGCAACAAGAAACAACAAGAGTTAACATTAACAGGGATTAGAGAGTTAATAACAAGGATAGGAACAACAATAATAGAAAAAAGGTAGAGGAATGGAGCAATTATTGAGTTGGCAGTGGGCACAATCGTGCTAGTGGCCTGACCAGCTCGCCTTGGCTAGTGCGTAGCTTGGCCACGCGGCTGACTCCGTCTGGACTTCGGCATACTTCCATGACGACTGCCAATGGCCATCGAAGGGGCGGAGAATTCTCCTTCATAAGCACGACCACAGTGCCCTCAGTTATTGGCGGAGCGTCTTTCGTCCACTTAACCCGAGCTTGAAGAGTATGAAGGTATTCCTGCTGCCATCTCTTCCAGAACCCCTGTACGATCTGTGTCACGAGCTGATAGTGGTCGAGGCGTGTCGATGGTATTCCCGAGAGATCTCCGTCCGGCAGGTGGTCAAGAGGAGAGCCAAGGGTGAGGAAGTGGGATGGGGTGAGCGCAGTTGGTCCATTCGGGTCTGCAGACAACACAGCGAGAGGCTTACTATTGAGCACTGCTTCGATTTGGATTATCACAGTATTAAATTCCTCGTATGTAAGCTGCTGTGTGCCAATGCATTTATATAGGAAGGACTTGAATGACTGTATGTTCCGTTCCCAGATGCCTCCAAAGTGGGGCGAGGCTGCTGGATTCAAACGCCATTCAATAGCCCGAGTAGACAACTCATTCCCGATGACAGTGTTGAATTTCAATGAAGCAGTCGTATTATACAAGTCGTCCAGTTTATTCTTGGCACCGATAAAATTTGTCCCTTGATCCGAGCTGAGCACCCGACATGGACCTCTTCGAGACAAGAATCTGCGGAAAGCAGCCAAAAAACATTCGGTTGAAAGGTTCGAAGTCAACTCCAAATGAACGGCTTTTGTCGATAGGCAGATGAAGAGGCATATATAAGCCTTCAAAGAGGGTCGCCCTCGTTGGCGTGCCAGTGAAATGGAAAAGGGACCCGCGTAGTCCACTCCTGTATGGAGGAAGGCTTTGCATTGTTGAAATCTAATGGAAGGTAATGGAGCCATCTTTGGTTCTAGAGGTCTTGGCTTAGCTTTAAAACAAACGTTGCATTTGTGGACCCTTTTACGGACTAAGGTGCGGCAAGAGAGTATCCAAAATTTCATATTCAAAAGGGACTGCAGTAGATGAGGACCTGTATGAAGGTTGTCACAATGGTATTGATCAACCAACATTTCAACGAAACGACCATTTCTTGGGAGCAGTACAGGATGCCGGTGGTCATACGAGAGCCTTGAATACTGTAGGCGACCCCCAACCTGATTATACCATCCACAATGAAAAGGTCAAGGCGCCTAATTAATGGAGTCTGTATCAGATTTTTGCGGCTTTTTTTTGTAGAGGCCTCCAAGTACGAAAAAATATGAGGGAAATAGAGCCGCTGGATATGCCTGAACCATCTATTTTCTGCGTTTGCGATCTCTGCGACCCGCAAAATGCCTGCACGGCACTGAGTGAGACGGAGAGCTCTCAACACATATGCCGTAGTACGCATCAATCGGCGATAAGTCGAGGTTCGATCTAGAAGATGTTGCAACACCCATGGTTGAGATGAAGTGGTAGCAAGTGAGATCACTCTCTCTTCCATTAATCGAGCAGGTGTTCCCAACTCCTCAATACTGGTTACTGGCCATGTATCAATTGGTTGGAGCAACCACGATGGACCTGAGAACCACATCTTGTGTTCTAACAAAGCTCGGCCAGTTAAACCTCTACTCAAACAATCTGCTGGATTGCTTTCTCCTCTCACATGGGACCACCAATCAGGGTCAGTGTTCTCTTGTATTTGGAAGACCTTATTTGATACAAACACCTTCCATCGAGATGGCGATGATGAAAGCCAGTGAAGGGTGACTGTAGAGTCCGTAAATGCGAAGAGTCTATCAAAGGTTTGTCGACGTGAGTAACAATCCAACACTAGCCTAATCAAAGATGAAAGTAACGCTGCGGCACAGAGCTCCAGACGGGGAATGCTTATGGTTTTCATAGGGGCGACTCTCGATTTGGCAAGCAAAAGAACAAGCTTGACATCACCACTCTGCAATCTAGTTAAAACATACAGCACCGCTCCGTATGCTGTCTGTGAGGCATCTGAAAATCCAACAAGGGCCGAGTAAGCTCCTGGCGTGATAAAAGTATGGCGGGGAATGCACCAATCATGTAACAAGGGTAGCTCATACAGAAACTCCTTCCACTGACGACACACAGCTTCCGATGGAGTTTGATCCCAATCCAAATGAAGAGCCCACAAAGTCTTGATGAAACCCTTAGCCATAGTAGTCAAAGGCGCCAAGAATCCCAAGGGATCAAAAATCCTTGCAATTGACGACAACATAGCTCGCTTAGTACAGACAGCCACATTTACTTTGACCGAGAACACATCCTGAGCTGGGTTCCACTGGAGCCCCGGTACCTTCACTGATGTCTCAGTATCCAATGATAACTCTCCAAAAGACCTCAGCTCCTCAGGGATTGAAGATAGAACAGATAGCGAATTGGAAGCCCACTTAGCAAGGGTAAATGAGCCTGCCAAGAACAAGGCATTCATCTGTTGCTGCAAGGAACATGCTTCCATTTCCGATGAAACAGAGGAAAGATAATCGTCCACATACATATCCTGCCGGGCACTATTGGCAGCCAAGGGCAGCCTATTTCCCTCAAGAGCAATCAGTTCATGAATGACACGCAAAGCAAGATATGGTGATGGGGCAACCCCAATGACCACCGTGTTCCTTTCATAGATCCACAATTTCTCATGTGGACCAAAACGCCAAATGATGCGCAGGAATCGGCGATCCTCCGGGCGTACCATAATGCGAAGATACATTTGTCTGACGTCGGCAGTTAGGGCATACTGGAACAGTCTAAAGTTCAACAACACAGAGACCAAGTCGTTCTGAAGCTTTGGACCAATATGCAGGATATCATTCAATGAGAGACCCGAGGAGGTTTTGGCACTTGCATTAAGGACCACGCGAAGCGGAGTACTAGTACTCTCTGGCTTTAGTACACCATGATGTGGGATGTAGTACGAAGCACCAAGTCGATTCAATTGTTCGGGGGGAACCACCGAGAGATAGCCCTCATCCAAATATCCCTTCATTACTTCAGCATACTGCCGATGTATTTCTGGAGTTTTCGACAAGCGTCGTTCAAGAGCCAAAAACCTACGAGTTGCCATGTTGAACGAGTCACCAAGCAGTTGGGGAGAAAGACGGAAGGGCAGAGCTACAACAAATCTTCCATCATCATTCCTCTGAACAGTCTGGGTGAAGAGCTGTTCACAATTGTCATCATCCGGGGACCTAGTTGGAGCCAATGGTGCCTCTTCAGTAAGCCAAAATCACTCCAACAGCTTGTCCACCGGTTCTCAAGTGACGAGAAATGTACACTCGTTGATGAATGTGATACTGAAGGGGAGGAACCCATGATCAACCATCCCAGGGAAGACTCGAGACCCACTGGCAAGTTAGGGGGTCCTACTATTTTACGACTACCGCAAATCATTGGCCACAATTGAGCTCCAATAAGCAAATCAATAGGTCCAGGTATACTGAACGTCTGATCGGCCAAGTCCAAATCCACAAGATGCGCCAATTCCGTCAAATCAACTGGAACTGCGGGGATATGGTCAGTCAAATCCTCCATCACCAAAGCATCGATGGAAAACTGAACGTCCGGATTCACTCTCGATCGGAACGTGAACGAAGTCAATTCCTGGACAGGAGCTGTTCCCTTTCCCAAACATTTAACAATCGAATGCAGAGGACGAGTATTAAGACCCAATTTCTCACAAGCTTTCCGAAGAAAATGAGACTGGGATCCATTATCCAGAAGCGCCCTGAGAACAACGGGATGGCCAAATCTATCCATCACCGTAACCTGAGCTGTAGCGAGCAAAACCGTAGAGCAATAAAATGACATACTCGAAGCAGCCGTCAAAGGCGATGAGGGGCTGCAAGCAGCGGGAGAGTGATATGTAGCAGCAGCTGCCGACAACGTTGGTACTAGAGTTTCTGGCGAGGGAGAAGGAAGAGGATAGCTGAAATGGATTAGATCGCTATGCGAACGTTGACATTTCGAACAAGTACTTGAGCTCGATGTGCATGATTTCGAAAAATGTTTGGCGAGACATCGATAACAATGACGAGACCTCTTCACAAACTCAAAGCGCTGCTTCGAACCCATTTTCAAAAAAGTTTTGCATTTTTCCAAAGGATGCCAAAATTTTGAACGGCAACATGGACAGGATCTATTCATACTAGAATTTTCAAATTGTTTATGTGATGGCGAACTTTCACTACGCTTTTCAAAGGCGGTCGATTCCTGAGCTACGAATACCTGAGGATTTTTCGAGTTTGACGAATTAACAGTTTTAGGAAGGGCCGCTAGCTTTTTTGAACGTGCAATGATTTTTGTTTGAGCGCGAACAAAGTCTACCAATTCATCAAATTTCGGCAAGTCGACTCCACGATGAGCCATATCAAAATGCCTGACGGTTTCAACGTCCAGTTTTTTAGTAGCAAGATGCACCAAACAAAAGTCAAACAAATCAGCAGTTCGCATCAACTTTTTCATAGCAGCTGCAGAACCCACAAATTCTTCCAGAAACGAGTTAAGCCCCTTTTCTGATTCCTGCAAAATCGGCTTAAAATTCATTATTTTATCAAGGAAATAATAACCTAGAGCCCGCTTATCTTCAAAACGATTTTTCAATGTTTGGAATACTAAACCATAGTTGGCCTCCGTAGGTGGGATACCGGCGATTATGCTTTTTGCGGAACCTGTCAAGTGCGAAACGAGGTAGCTTACCTTCTGAAGATCTGTGAGCTCCTCATTCTGATCTATCAATTCAAAAAACTGTTGGTAAAACGCTGCAAATCCCTGCACAACGGTTTATTATTTTGTATAGAATACCCTTCTGTTACAGATCACAGCTCTATGTATAGATAACCCGTCTATATAATATAATATGTACTATTCTATGCATATTATGTAGATCGCAGACCCTCCGTAGGTTAGTACCTAACCCCGTACTCGTTACTAGGTACCTACCTAAATCACGAGTTAAATGTTGCTAAAATAATTCTGCCGATGACAAACAGTACCTAACAAAAAGAAACACACATAATGAAGTTCTGAAAAGAAATTGTTGATGAGGAGTGAAAAAAGTTGCAAAAGTACCTACCAACAAACTCCAGCCCCTTCTACGTAGATGGTATAATGAACCGTTGTGTAATAATTTACCGTTGAGTAATGATTTACCGTAGTAATAATTTACCCATCAATAATACTTCAACGTTTGTTCAAGTTTCACTACCTACCAACAAACTCCAAAAGAGCCATCATTTTTCAAATTAAATAATATCACAGAACAACCAACTCGACTTCATACTCCGCCAATATAATCAGGTGATCCCTAGCAATGATTTCATCTCCGCCAAATTTCCTATTGTGGGCGCGTCTCTGGTTAAGAGATTTGGTTTGAATTGTATACAATTTCATTCACACTGGAGTCGAAAATGCCTGTCGGTTCAAACTTCGGGGCCTTACTGTGAACGAACGGCTGGACGTACGATGCTCCGGATGGTCTTAAAAAACTCGCAAGTTCAAGAACTATTTAAAACCGTAAAAATATTTACGTAAAAAAATGGTATAGGTAGGCGTTTTGAAAATTTCAACCCCTATTTTGAACCCCTTAGAGATGACTCACAGTAACGTCGAGCTTCGAGGACCAACTAGACGCCGAACGGAACCTATAACCCGAATTTCATCAATTTTTTTTCATGGTAACTAAGAAAAGTGGCCCGTACGTCGTACGGCGTACGGCGGACAGACAGAAATATTTTTATTGCAGTTTTGGATTCTACATACCTTGAAACGTAAACCATGAAATTTTGAGGGGGGGTAAGAATTTTTTTTTTTATGCTCGATTCCAATGGTTCATTATTGAAAATAATAAACCAAAAGGTGTCCAATTTTCAGGTAAACCCTCAAAAGTCGTCAGCTTTATTGGTTCAAGCTTCACCTTACAAATAGCTGGCCCTACGCTACCACGAGAAGGCCGCTGGGCGGCTGGTTCGGCTTCAGGAACCACCTTACCTAATGCAACTTTTATTTCGCAAACCATTTGTGAAATTTCGTTAAGTTTGTCAAAAGACGGAGTATAGGTTTCGTCTATTTCCAACCGAACCTCCTCCAGCTCGACACACGATTCTTCAAAAACAGTTACAATCTTATCCAATTCCTTGGCTTGCTGAACCAATAACGGCGTAGTTTCTGACGTAAGATTTTTCGAAAGCGCTGAGATGGCTTCAATACGAGCAGCAAGTTGAGCAACCTTGGCAGTAAGAATCTTTACGCGAACTTTGCCAGCCATTATTTATATTCAATAAGAAAGGTACCTACACAGGAACTATGAAACAAGGAATGTAGGAAATAAAGTGCTAATAGGATTTGAGGAGGGAAATAATACGTCAATATTATAACTCCAGTTGCCAAACCGCCATAGAATCAATCTATACACTCCCGAACATATCACTCGTAACTATATCAAAAATATGCCTCATACCCCTAACCAATATTGATGCCTACACAAATTCAAATCAAATGACAATAAATGTGTACCTATTAGAAAGATGTCAAATTCAAAAGTAGGTAGGTATAACAAATAGAAGCATACAAAATATTATTGCTCGACAAGATACGAGACCAAGGTGTATTCAATAATATCAACAAGTTCCACTAATCTGGACTAAAACAGGTAGGCACCGATCACAATGTTTCAATTGTGGATCGGACTTCAGATTCAATTCACACAAACTATCAAGTTAGCTGCAAGATGCAAGATGCAATATCTAAATCTTGATAAAATGAGACGTCAAGTTTCAACGAGGATTCAGGATTTTCTTGTAAGGACAAGAACAAGAAATCTGAGAGCAATCTTACGAACAAGGACTATTTGAACTCAACAGGTATCTATCTACTCATGAACAAGACCCCCTGCTCCCCCCGTCACACGATTCCAGGAGCACGTTGCCGATTCCCAAGAACTCAAACGGGGATTCCGTATTAATTCTCCGATACGCGAACGCAACAAGATTTCAAAAGGACACAAATTTAACGATTACACTGCTTAGACCGTCAATAGGAAGGTTCACACCTGAAACAAGATCCATACACGATACCTACCACGAGATTGACGATTTTATTGCAAAGCAACCAGAAACTTTAATTACAAATTTTATTCAATTATTATTACAAAACAGGTAAGGTTTTTTTTGGTTTATTATTTTCAATAATGAACCATTGGAATCGAGCATGAAAAAAAAATTCTTACCCCCCCTCAAAATTTGATGGTTTACGTTTCAAGGTATGTAGAATCCAAAACTGCAATAAAAATATTTCTGTCTGTCCGCCGTACGCCGTACCTACGCCGTACCTACGCCGTACGGGCCACTTTTCTTAGTTACCATGAAAGAAAATTGATGAAATTCGGGTTATAGGTTCCGTTCGCTGTCTAGTTGGTCCTCGAAGCTCGACGTTACTGTGAGTCATCTCTAAGGGGTTCAAAATAGGGGTTGAAATTTTCAAAACGCCTATACCATTTTTTTACGTGAATATTTTTACGGTTTTAAATAGTTCTTGAACTTGCGAGTTTTTTAAGACCATCCGGAGCGTCGTACGTCCCTCCGTTAGTTCACAGTAAGGCCCCGAAGTTTGCACCGACAGGCATTTTCGACTCCAGTGTGAATGAAATTGTATACAATTCAAACCAAATCTCGTAACCAGAGACGCGCCCACAATAGGAAATTTGGCGGAGATGAAATCATTGCTAGGGATCACCTGATTATATTGGCAGAGTATGAAGTCGAGTTGGTTGTTCTGTGATATTATTTCATTTGAAAAATGATGGCTCATTTGGAGTTTGTTGGTAGGTAGTGAAACTTGAACAAACGTTGAAGTATTATTGATGGGTAAATTATTACTACGGTAAATCATTACTCAACGGTAAATTATTACACAACGGTTCTGGACAACGGGCTGGAGTTTGTTGGTAGGTACTTTCGCAACTTTTTTCACTCCTCATCAACAATTTCTTTTCAGAACTTCATTATGTGTGTTTCTTTTTGTTAGGTACTGTTTGTCATCAGCAGAATTATTTTAGCAACATTTAACTCGTGATTTAGGTAGGTACCTAGTAACGGGTACGGGGTTAGGTACTAACCTAAGGAGGGTCTGCGATCTACATAATATGTATAGAATAGTACATATCATATTATATAGACGGGTTATCTATACATAGAGCTGTGATCTGTAACGGAAGGGTATTCTATACAAAATAATAAACCGTTGTGCAGGGATTTGCAGCGTTTTTTAACACAGAATGTGTTTTAGCCATGGACTAACTAGCCAAAAAAGCTAACGAAATTTCGTAACGAAATCTGGGACGACAACATTTCTAATGATTCCACGTACAACTGATTCGTTGCTACGGAACTTTAACTTCGCCAGTTATCATCGTACAAAAATCGTTCACCACTCGTTGGATAGCTCTCGATTTACCTAACCATATTACGTTAACCACTGTGGAGTGCGTGGCCGACAAGCTGCGGTATGAGCGTGATTGTTTAAATAATTGTTTACACACAGGTGATCATTCTCAATAATTTATATTGTGAACACGATTGCAAGCTTTATATAAGTAAATACATAATTATTCTAAGACCAAACAACCGATAAACGAATTATCTCTTGGAGATGTAGGAGTCTTGGAGATGAAGCTCGGACTAGTTTATGTTTAACAAAATTTTTATGAAGTGCACTCGTGTGTATATAAGAAGCTGTGTATAAGGCACCACCAGTTACGACGAAACATTAGTGGGAGGAAGTTAACCAATCTTCAACCGAAGATTGAGGACGGGTTTATGTGAAACGCGTGAGCTAAAACACATTCTGTGTTTCTATAATTTCGTCCGAAGTATGTAAATAGAGGTAACTGGGGGTCCAGGGGGCTTGCCCCCTGGCGAGGCGCGGAGCGCCGAGTATTTTTTTTAAACAAACTGTATCCGTGCTCGACAGTGACCAAAATGTTATTGCCACATGTGCAATACCTTCGATAGCTTGAAAACTATGTTTGCAAATTATACCAGGAAAAGGACCACTGGAGTATGCTCCAGAACAAAGAATTTTGGCCCCCAAAACACGGATTAGGCTCTTTTTTTTTTAATTATCTTCGACCATTGGTAGTGCCATTTAATCTACTTGTTCCACATGTTGACACTTTTCCTAGTGTTATTCTACAAACTGATTGTGATTTCAGACGATTTCCCAGATTTTTGACTCAAGAAAAATCAATTTTGGGAGTTGAACATTTGGTAGAACCTCAATTTTCCACTCCTTGGTCAAAATAGACTTCATATTCGGCCTTCTCGTCCCCAAAACATGGAAAACGATACGATTACGTACAGGATTTTTTTTTCTATTTCCGATAACCCCCCCCCCCCCCCCTTCAACAATCCTGGCTACGCCACTGCATATTGGTACATATTTGTGTGGCTCCCAGTTCCAGGTGCTACAATTGTGTTAAAATTAAACATGATTCACATACCCTGATTAAAAGTATAACATAATGCATGAATAATACAGCTTACATTATTTTTTCAGGACCAACACCACCAACCGCCGATGACGGAAGTGATGATGTGCCCTAACAGTTTTTCATTATTTACTTGTGATATTATTTTATTCGCGTTTTATATTGTAATAAATATGTTGTAAAGTACAGCATGACTCGCGAATTGATTGTGAAACCCTTCTATAAAACATTTCTTTCGTATGTTGGTGGGTCGAAACTGTAAAAACGTATTTTCTAAGAACATGAGAAAAAAACGCTGCAAAGTCCTTTTCACATGGGTTTATTATTCTATTGGACATACCTACAGAAATTTTGGCTGTTCATTTATTGTTTCTTTCATGTAAAATAACTGAAATAGCTATTTCTAATTTTTTCCACCAATTTTGGCCCCCAAAAATCGAATTAGGTAGGCTCCTTTTTTTTTTAAAATTATCTTTGACCATTGGTAGTGCCATTTAATCGTCTTGATCCACATGTTGAAACTTTTTCTAGTGTTATTATACAAATTGATGGTGATTTCAGACAATTTTCCAAGTTTTTGACTCATGAAAAATCAATTTTGGGAGCTGAACATTTGGTAGAACCTCAATTTTCTACTCTTTGGTCAAAATCGACTTCATATTCGGTCTTCTCGTCCCCAAAAACATAGAAAACGATACCTCAAAAGCTCATATTACTAACATATTACTAAAGCACAAAAAGTACCTATTTTTGTACACATTTTCACTCATAACACCCCTGGGTATATTCCGATCGGGCTGCAAAGTTTCGGGACACAACTAGGGCCCAAATGGAGCATGTGTGCGAAAGAACGACTTTTTTAGACCTAAAATGAAGCCGGTACACCTGATACGGCGGACGGACATTGCATTTTGGTTTATTATTCTGTGAATAATACACCTATGTAATCGCTCAGCAAAAAAATTTTATAACACCCCCTCAAACTTTTTTCTTTTACGTTTCAAGGTGCGTAGATTCCAAAAATAATGCAATGTCCGACCGCCGTATCACGTGTACAGGCTTCATTTTCGCTCTAAAAAATTCGTCCTTTCGCACGCATGCTCCATTTGGGCCCTAGTTGTGTCCCGAAACTTTTCAGCCCGATCGGAATACACCCAGGGGTGTTATGAGTGAAAATGTGTGTAAAAATAGGTACTTTTTGCGTTTTAGCAACATGTTGGTAACATGAGCTTTTGAGGTATCGGTTTCCATGTTTTTTTGGACGAGAAGACCGAATATGAAGTCGATTTTGACCAAAGAGTGGAAAATTGAGGTTGTACCAGATGTTCAGCCCCCAAAATTCATTTTTTATGAGTCAAAAACCTGCGAATTCGTCTGAAATCACCATCGATTTGTAGAATAACACTAGTAAAAGTTTCAACACGTGGATCAATACGATTAAATGGCACTACCAATGATCAACGATAATTTGAAAAAAAAAAAAAAAAAAAGGGAGCGTACCTACCTAATTTAAGTTTTGGGGGCCAAAATTGGTGGAAACCATCAGAAATAGCTATTTCAATTGTTGCACATGAAAGAAATAATAAATGAACAGCCAACATTTCTGTAGGTATGTCCAATAGAATAATAAACCCATGTGACAAGGACTTTGCAGCGTTTTTAGAATCTACGCACCTTGAAACGGAAAAGAAAAAAATTTTGAGGGGGTGTTATAAAATTGTTTGCTGAGCGAATACATAGGTGTATTATTCGCGCGGCGTTTCCCCAACAGACATCCTCCTTACAGAGAAACCTTCAGTAGGGTAAATGCACTTCACCATATCAAAAGGTGGTCGTTTTTGTGTTTTGGATTTCGTCATGTTCGGAATGAAGTGCTGTTTGTGCTAACACCCTTATTTAACCCACCCATTTGTGAAGACGCCTGATGGTATGAGGTTAACAACTGGAAATTACTCACAAGGTAAATTCTGTTTTCTACGCCTACGTAATAGCTTCATGACATTTATTCAGCCATAACGACCAGCAATGGTGAATTGCAGCTAACATTTTTCAAATATTAACGCAGGTATGCAAACGTGCACGGAACGGGAATTGTTCCAAATGGTCACTCAGAGAGCAAGCGGTCCACGCGATGAATTTCGTGACGAGGCGATATTGGACGCAATAGCTGAGGATTCCACTTCCAGCACCCGCCGATTGGGCTTGCAGCTAGGGGTGCCACATGCGTCAGTTCATAGAGCCATAGTTGAAAGAAAAACTTACAAAATTTTCAACACAGGAAACTGGATCGAACGCAACGGAAGAACGGATTGAACGTGATGGTGAACTCGGTCGAATAGAGAGACTTTGTACGTAGATGTTTTCCTCATGACGATTTTCTTATCAACGCTAAGAAGAGGGCATCACAACAAACAACAGAAACAAATCTCACTCTGTTTAACACACGTTTTTTCGCATACAATCCCATCGACAGACGAGCGGCGTTGCTAGGAAGCTCTGGGTATGTCACCATTAGATTCAGCGTAAAAAAATACGTAAATCCGCCTCCAAAGTCATCAGTGGTTAGTCATGCAGTACTTTTTTCCCCAAGGAAAAACCCTCAAATGTGCCTGAAAACACACGTTTTTTCGCATAAAAACTCAATTTTCTCAAAAACGTTCCCTCTAAAAAATAAAAACTGACTATACCGTTGGAAAGCTGAGGCTTTTGTGCATTTTTTAGGCTTACAGGCTATGACCAATCACCAGAATTATGGGGCCTAATGATCGTTTGAAAAACAGGCAGTTTTCAAGAATTGACGAAATTAACTTTTCAGGCTCATTTTTCACTCTCAAGTTCCCTTCAAAAAATTATTGTTAGAGGCTCAAAAGAAGAAGAGGGAAATTTAACGCTCTTTCCAACGGTTTACTTAGATTTGGTTTTAGTTTTCATATTAAGGGAGTTATGACCTTTTCAGTGACCAAAGGTCGAAAACACGAAAAAAATCATAACATTGAAAAAACGCAGGTTTTTAGTGGTTTTAAAAAAAACTTTATGGGACACTTTTTGTTGGAAATTGGTTGTAGAACACGTGGTTAAAAATTTTCGGATCATAAGTGAGACACTCTGTATAATATAATATGTACTATTCTATACATCTTATGTAGAGCGCACACCCTCCGTAGGTTAGTACCTAACCCCGTTCTCGTTACTAGGTACCTACCTAGATCACGAGTTAAATATTGCTAAAATAATTCTGTCTATGACAAACAGTAACTAAAACGGCAAAAAGAAACGCAAATAATGAAGTTCTGAAGGGAAATAATTATTGTTGATAAGGAGGGAAATAGATGCCCCTCAACCGGTACCGATCAACAAAATCCAGCCCCTTCTTGGTATATGAGCCGTTGTGTAATAATTTACCGTTGTGTAATAATTTACCGTTATGAAATAATTCACCGTTGTGTAATAATTTACCTGTAGTGATTGAGGAGGAGACAGAGGAGTCGATCGCTTGATTGAGAATGGTTGATTTATTGGTGGCACTCGGCTCTTTTATATCCCCCTGACATGATCAGAGGGGGGTCGGGGGGTCCCCACTCTGAGAGAATACATGTCTACACATAGTGTAGGTTGTGGAGGAGCAGCCGATCACAACACTGCTCCCCCCAGAATTTAAGTAACGTATTTAGTTAAATTTTGTTCTTCGTGCCGTTGCGGTGGCGGTTGTCGGGCGTGGGAGGTGCGTGTGCTGGTTGCGGTGGTTGGGGTGGTCCGTTGTGGCTGTCCGGGTCGTTGTCGTTGGGGGCGGTACGTTTGCGGCGTATGAAGAGCCGGGATGTAGGTTGAGTGCGTGGGTACGGCCGTGGCGGCTGATCGGGCGGGGCGTTTTTGCGGGCGCCAGGTGCATGGGGTGCGGCTTTTTTGTGCTCGGGGGTCCCATGTGCGGCGCGGCGGTAGAAACACGAGCCGTTCGTGGCGCGGCGTGTGGTCGGTCGTGGTTGCGTTGGCGGTCGCTGTTGTCGTCTATTCGAATCACACGAACCTCTTCGGTGACGGTAGCCACTCGAGGAGGGGGGGGCGAAGGGTATGAGGCGATCGGCGAGAGCAGCGAGTTTCGTAAGATCGGGTTCGTCGTGCGCCGCGAGGTGAAGGCGAAGGCTGTCTAGAAGGGCTCGCAGAAAAAGCTGCGGTTGAGCCGGACTGACGGTAGCTCGTCGTCGGAAGTCGGTTCGGAGCCGGTGAGCCGGGAGCCGTCGGACGGTGCGTGTGCGGCCAGAGGGCGAGTTTTCGATATCCGGTAGCTGTTGTCGTTCGATGATGCCAGCCGCTAGTAATTCTTTTTAGCATGGAACATGCTTTAGCCTTGGACTAACTAGCCAAAAAACGTTACGCGGAATGGGTGACGCGGATGGGTGACGAAATTTTCTTATGATTTTCACGTACAACCGAGTAGTTGCTAGGGAAATGAAACTTCTTTCATTTTCATCGGACAAAAATCGATTTCCATTCGTTGGAAAGCTCTTGATTTATCACGCATTTATTTCGTATTTGTTCTTGGTATTTATTTCCTAGTTTAATAATATAACTATACCTTAAAAAAACACTCCCTGTAAAAAAAGATGCCAAGCTACAAAAGGTGTGATATCCAGGTTGTGCCAAGCACTGTGCCTAATAATCTTCCGTCCACATCCGACAGTTCATTTTCGACGTTAATTTTGAGGTATAGACTAGACTTAGCTAACAGGGTGAGGAGTGAGTTAATCTTTAGGAAGTGTGCTGCTTGGCCGGTCTAGTTACTGATCTATTCAGTTCCTACACGAAGGATTCGAAGCCATCAAAATTAATGATTCACATGCTATGTGCCTGATATGTCGTAGACAGACAAGCAGCACACTTCCTAAAGATTAACTCACTCCTCACCTCAAAATTAACGTCGAAAATGAACTGTCGGATGTGGACGGAAGATTAGTAGGCACGTAGAATTTGAATCATTAATTTTGATGGCTTCGAATCCTTCGTGTAGGAACTGAATAGATCAGTAACTAGACCGGCCAAGCAGCACACTTCCTAAAGATTAACTTACTCCTCACCCTGTTAGCTAAGTCTAGTCTATACCTCAAAATTAACGTCGAAAATGAACTGTCGGATGTGGACGGAAGATTATTAGGCACAGTGCTTGGCACAACCTGGATATCACACATTTTGTAGTTTGGCATCTTTTTTTACAGGGAGTGTTTTTTTTAGGAGATATCACAAATTTTGAAAGGTCGCAAGTAAGTTTGGAGGGGGGGGGGGGGGTGAGGTATTGTTTTTCAAGACGAGGAGACTGATTTCCGATACCTAAGTTTGTTGTTGAACTTTGTGAAAACTTGTAATTTTTTATGCTTCCAGTTGGATGTTGTTCATATAGTTGTGTGGGTACCTACTTACACAAAATAGTAAATTAAGTGAAAAGGAAGAGAGAGGGGGGGGGGGGGAGACGACATTTTCGAACAAATGAGCACTAAACAGTTGCTATTTAGTGAGCCCTACATCCATGACAACGTGTTGGACATTGGTGAGGTTAAGGGTTGATGGATCAGGTGCATAAACGACGCCAATTACAATAGTAATGAAAATGATAATAACAACGTTTGGCGTAGTAACGATCACGAGCCTTGCTTATCATGAGAGACCTTACAGCTAGATACTTCTCGTGCATTTCGCGTTTTCTCAGAAGCAGATACCGTTTGGCGTCTGATAATTTTCTCTGAGCACGCTGTTTTGCTCTTTATTGTTCTGGGTCTTCACTACCATGGACGATTTGTTTATTCACATATCTTTCCCTCCTCTTCTGTTTACTCTTCCGAGTTTTGGAAACCATGGTTGAAGATATTAAAACCGAATCAAGCTAGGAGGTAATAAATACCTAATCTAAATGGATAAACAGAAGGAACTCACGCTATAACGGTGTTAGTTGAGGTTGACAGCTGACCAGTTGTTCACTGCTGCGCAGACCACTTATAAATGGATAGACGAACCGGGAATGAAAAACGGAAATGGTCCACCCGAAGCTGAAATCAATGTGGCGCAACAATATCCGAAGCCTGAATGAATGTGGTGCAACAATATCTGATCCGAAGCCTGAATCAATGTGGTGCAACGACGATATTCTCACACAAGCAATGCTAAAAATGCTTGACACTTCACATTGGAAAGGGTAGACCTCCCGTTATTCGCCATGTCACTTCGGCGTTACAGTTTTTAATTTTCGTTTTGATGGAAACACCCAAAATCACTTCACGCATTAACATGATTTGGATCGGTACTAAATTTCATAAAGATCGGTCTAGGGAAGAGGGTATATAAGTGGCGTGACAAAGAATGGGTGGAGCAAACAAGCCCCCATCCCCCGGAACCCCACCTTTGCTTGTGCGAAAACGGTTACAACTCCCAAAAGGTACTTCACCACGCCAAACCTGATCTACATACCAAATTTCATAAACATCGGTCGAGGGGAAACGGTAGAAGTGGCGTGACAAAGAATGGGTGGAAAAAAAGCAAGCCTCCTCCCCCGGAACCCCCCCTTTGCTTCCGCGAAAACGGTTAAAACTCCCAAAAGGCACTTCACCACGCCAAACCTGATCTACATGCAAAATTTCATAAACATCGGTCGAGGTAAAAGGGTTGAAGTGGCGTGACAAAGAATGGGTGGAAAAAAAAAAAAAATGGGAAGAAAGTCACCAAACACGTATTTTGAGCCCTATTTTTCGCAGGTTTTCGAAACACCTACCGCTTCGAATTTGGTGTCAGGCGACTCAGGGTGTTTGCCCCACAAAATATGTACTCGCGAATAAAATATAGAAATAACGGGGAAGGCCCGGGAGGGGGCCAAAGTTGGCCCGATCCTTCGCTCAGTTATATTAGGCTCTGGGGCAGCCGGGCGCGGGTTCATGCTTGGCATCGCTCGGCTACCGCCTCGCTTGATAAATGGATGTTATAAATCGATAGTAAACAATGACGCTGGTTTGGTTGTCACCTGGTTGTTTCGATGTGTATAAGCGTGGCTAAAGCATGTTCGATGTTTCTTGAATTGTAGCCGTAGGCTCTAAGCAGTAAGCATCCGGGGGTCCAGGGGGCTTGCCCCCTGGCGAGGCGCGTACCGCCGAGTTTTTTTTTTAAATTTATTTTATTTACGTTGTACATACAAGAACACAAATTTATACAATAAGGAAACTCCTTTCAGCAGAAATAAACAACATTATTGCAAGGCAATAGGCAAATGCCCGTGGCGCCCCGCAAGAGCAGTGCCAAGCAATTTACAATTATTGCTACACGATTTTTGTGTTAATTAAAACAAAAATAAGTAAACTATACTTCTTGAACATATATATAAATTCTACTTCTTACGTGTATACACTGTTAATAACATGTTCAGCTTCTCTAATCCCAAGTCTAATCAACCATTCAAATATTTTTCTCTTATAGGAAGAACGAGTGAAAACTATGGGTGATTTAAGCGAATAATCAACTACCCGATGAATAATATAAATAATGTAATGTGGGCTTCTTGTAGTTAACGTGAGAACAGGCTTTGGGTCAATGACATTACCAAACAGTCTGAAACGCGTCATGTAGTCATGCTGGTGAACATTTTCAACTATACTTGGGTTCCTATGATACATGAGCAGGAGGGCCTTGATGAACAGTTGTCGTGGGGTAAGCACCCTAAACTCATCATAAAGTTTTATGCTAGAGTACAGACGAGGCCTCTTCATAATAGTTTTCAAAATTGACCTCTGCATAACATTTATGCTATCCATATAGCTCGGGAAAGTACCCCCCCCATACCACTATCCCGTACTGTATAATCGACTGTACAAGAGCCAAGTACAGTAAACGGAGCTTATCACGCCTAAAAATATTCCTAACATTGTAAAAAACATAAAGAAATTGCCTTAGCTTTTTTTGGAGGACGTCAATATGCTTTTTCCACGTCAACCCCGCGTCCACAGTTACACCTAGGTAACGGTAGTGATCTACTGCCTCAAGCGGAACACACGTGCAGTTTAATGGATTGACGCAATTGTGGACAACCAAAACAGGGGCTTTATCATCTGTGACATCATTTTTATTCCCAATGAGCATATATTTAGTCTTTTTGGTATTTAAGTTAGTAAACTATAGGAGAACCAACTACCAAGCGCATTTAGTGCCTTTTGGGCTTCAGAAAATACCACATCCCATGTATCCCCGGAAACCAACACCGACGTATCATCAGCAAATAGATAGGTTTTATAATTCGGTAGTTTAAGAAGCAGAGCGTTAATATAAATCAAAAATAAACAGGCACTAAGAGTTCCCCCCTGAATTACACCGTAATCGATACACATGGGTTCGCTTGAATATTCACCTATTGTTACAATCTGCTTCCTAGACGAGAGGTAACTAGCGAACCACCTGAGAGCATCGCCCTTAATTCCAATCTTTTCCATACGTTCCATAAGGGTTGATCTGTCAATAGTATCAAAGCACTTTGAGAGATCAAAAAAAGCAAAATACCCTTCTTTTTATCATCTCTTAGCCTATAAAGGTCGCCAGATAATTCAAACATAGCCTGATCAACACCTCTGCCAGCCCTGAACCCAAATTGCTCATTACAAAGAAGCCCATTCGACTCAAGATAGCTGGTAAGATTCAACTTAATCCATTTTTCCAATATTTTCCCTACACAGCTCAACATACATATTGGGCGAAAATTTCCAGGATCCGTTTTGTCCCCCTCCTTAGCTAATTTAAAACAATCAGGAAAAACACAAGTTCTAATACTCAGATTAAATAAGTACAGCAGCGGCATTTTAAGATCATCAAATACCTTTTGGTTTATTATTCTGTGAATAATACACCTATGTATTCGCTCAGCAAAAAATTTTTATAACACCCCCTCAAAATTTTTTCTTTTCCGTTTCAAGGTGCGTAGATTCCAAAAATGCAATGTCCGTCCGCCGTCCGCCTTCCGCCGTACGCCGTTCGCCGTACCCCGTACGCTGTCCGCCGTATCACGTGTACCGGCTTCATTTTCGGTCTAAAAAAGTCGTTCTTTCGCACACATGCTCCATTTGGGCCCTAGTTGTGTCCCGAAACTTTTCAGCCGGATCGGAATATACCCAGGGGTGTTATGAGTGAAAATGTGAGTAAAAATAGGTACGTTTTGCGTTTTAGCAACATGTTGATGACATGAGCTTCTGAGATATCGTTTTCCTTGTATTTGGGGACGAGAAGACCGAATATGAAGTCGATTTTGACCCAGGAGTGGAAAATCGAGGTTCTACCAAATGTTCAGCTCCCAAAATTAATTTTTTATGAGTCAAAATCCAGGGAAATCGTCTGAAATCACCATCAGTTTGTAGAATAACACTGGAAAAAGTGTCAAATCGTGGACCAAGACAATTAAATGGCACTACCAATGATCAAAGATAAATTTAAAAAAAAAAAAGAAAAAAAAGGAGCGTATCTAATTCGATTTTATGGGCCAAAAATGGTGAAAACCATCATAAATAGCTATTTCAATTATTTCACATGAAATAAACAATAAATGAACAGCCCAAATTTCTGTAGGTATGTCCAGTAGAATAATAAACCAATGTGACAAGGACTTTGCAGCGTTTTATTATGTGAAGCTGAATTCCATCAACCCCCGGTGCCGATCTGCCCTTCATATGTTTGATAACGTTCATTAGCCCCTTGTCATCAAGTTCGGGGATGACAAATTTCGTATCCACCACCGGTTGAGATACGTGAACATGAGTAGTTTTATGGACAATATTTTCAGCAAGTATCTTTCCAATATTCGCAAAGTAACTATTCAGGGTATTACAAGCTTCTTTTTCCACTTTTTCCTTCGACACATTTTCTCTTTCTGCAATTGCAATCAAGAATTCATTATTATCAACTGAATTCTTTTTACGATTTAAAACTTCATTCAGCACAGCCCAAGTTTTTCTTACATTATTTTCAGCTAACTCCAGCTGTTAAGCATAGAACTTTTCTTTAGCTTTCCTAATCAAACTTTTCAACATATTGCGGTATTTTCTAAAATACATTTTGAGGCGGGTATTATATGGCTGTTTCAACAACTTATTAGCGAGTTTGTCCCGTTTCTGTATCGAAACAATGAGACCCACAGAGATCCATTCAGTCAACTTGTCATATTTTGGTTTGTATTTCTTAATAACAGTACACCCATCAATACAAGACTTCAAAATTTTAATGAACGCATTCGCCGACTCATTAGCGTCATTGACAAATACGCTCGACCAATCAGTATTAGGTACGTATCGCTACCCCCAACGAATCATAGTCAGTCTTTCTAACAATATTAACCTTGAGTTTATCACAACTCTTCCAATTAAAATTGGAGTCAACTATGGCGAGGGTTGTACCATAATGATCAGTCACAGAAGTCTGTATCACAGCAGGATCCACCAGCATACCTCTGTGCCTAGCCACAATATGATCCAGAAAGCTCGACGATGTACTTTGTGCCCTAGTTACTTCTGTGATAAGACTGTCAAATCCCAAAAACGATACCAGTCAATGTGATCTCGAGTTGGGCAAATCAGACGAGCGGGAATGCGGGGTCGTACGGCCGGAGCTGGAGCGTTGATGTCGGTGGAGTTGTTTCTGCGGGTGTCGGTGGTTTCGGGTCCGTTTTTTCGTTCTCTTTGTAGGCGCCAGTCCTGTAGCGCGATTCTGCAACTCGCTACCTTATTGTCGGTATGGAGTTGGTGTCGCTATCCCTCTCGTGTAACGACACCCGGATAGAGAAATTGGTATTCAGGAACTTATGATACCGAACTTGAATAACAAATTGTCGTTGCAGAATGAGATACCGACGTCGTTAGCTTGTCTCACGAAATCTGAGTCTAGGGCGAGCAATCGACTGGAACTCATTCCGTTTCCATGGTGATAAGCAGTGATGAAGTGAATTGAAGAGTGTGTGTGTGCGCTGGAGTCAGTGATTGTGTTTTGAATCCCCCGAATTCACTCGGTGGCCGAAATAAATGCTCATACCCTGGAAGTCAAAAATTGCAGTTTGGGATCACTTGACACTTGGGATAGGTTTTGATTTCAATTTGTTGTTTCGTCTTGTGGTATTAATACGGTTTTTACCGTTTTTAGCCTAAATGTAACATGTATTATGCCAAATTTATTTGTATAAATTCATGCATGATTTTGTTGAAATTTGTTTTATAATTTATTGGTACCTACTCGGAAATTCTGATAAATAGGTATGCAAGTGAATGAATACCTACCTACGTTTACGTTATTTTCAAAATCCTGTATTAAATTAACAACCTATTAAGGTCACTTGCATTTATTAAAGAAAACGTAGGGGATCGGTATAGTACAGCAAAATTAGGTAGGCACGTATCTGGATTTCAGGGGATAATCCATTCACTCTGGAGCATTGGAGCAATGGTCGAATTTCGATTCATGGCCAAGTGTCGACTTATCCTAAACGTTTTTCTGAACATGGCCCATTCCCACATTTCAGCAATATCGAACGAGCCCAGCGTGAGAAACCTCACAAACATTTCCCGCTGACGGAGCTTGCCACTCGCCTGAGCCCAACTTCACCTAAACTATCCCTACCTCCAACAGAGGTGATAAAAACGATTGAAGGATCGGAATCGAGGCCTTTTGTTCCCAACAATCATCGGATACGAAGTTCCATCGCGCCGTGGTATGAGCTCACACAGTACCAAGTGCCATACCAGGACGATCTTCGCCGAGGGCCGCCTGAGGAACGTGACGACCCCTCACTCTACATACGTCACCCGGAGGAACTAGCCAGCCTCTCGGGATATCTGCCGCCTCCACGCCACCGACTCGCCACACTAAGGTAAAGCGAACTTTTCCTACCGTTGCGCCTCTTACCGAGTACGACTCGCGTCGCGTGTGGGATAACTGTGCACTGGAGAGCTTAGGGACCCTTAAAGACAAATTATAACATAAGTAATAGTAATGTCAAAAACATAGTACCTAATAATAATAATATACGATGATTTGAGTAACCCTAAGTAATAATAAACCTAAGTAAATTATAATTTAAGTGCCCTTTCTCTCTCCTAGCAACATATCCAAGGCGGCATACCTTCTAGTAACGGCTCGAACTCTCCTGAAGCCATCAGCTTCCAGGAAGACCGACTAGTTAACAAGACTAGAACAAATCGAGCTCCTTACAAATGGTGGAGGCGCCTTAGCACCCCCCCCCCCCCCCCCCCTTAATATAAAATAAGTTTGAAAAAGTCACCATTTAAATAAAAAACAAATGCATAATTAAACATAATTATATAGATACCTATAATTTAGAAACTAGGAAAATTGGAAATCGAAGTTTTGACCTGAACACTTCCACTACAAAAAAAGTGGAAAACAGACAAATTCTAAACAAAACAGGAACGAAATTTGATGAAACATGATTTAAATGAATAAAAACCCAAAACCTACACTTTGAAGTAAACTGTAGAGATCGCGCAGCAAATTTTCCCAACACTTGAGGTCCTTAATTTTTCACGAGGGGGATACGCGTGCAGTCTTTGGACGCCCGTAACTCTTTAGCGGCGCAACGAAACCGTACACCATTATACATTTTTTTAAAGCTAAGATTGCCCTCTACAAGGTTTATTTGTGATCAAAATCTCCAAATTCACGTGTTTCCAAGAAATTCTTCCGACTAAAACTTACATTTCTCAACTACACTATTCCTGGCAAAAAAGTGCGAATTACATTCAAACAATTGACCTCATGTGATTTGCCATCAGATTAATTTGTGAACTAATATTAATCAACAAGAACAAATATAGCTAGTTAAAACATGACATGAAATTTATACAAACTCTACGCTTTAAAAAAAAAATAAATAAAAAAATAAAAAATATATAAAAAACAACAATAGCAAAAAAAATGTCGACAAAAAACCAATAAATAAACATAATAAACAAAAATTTCTTCCAAGGAAGCAGCAGCAGGAAAGTTAGTGAAATTTCTGGGTACGATTTAACATAGCAACGTTTTCCCCCACATATCACCCAAAAGGCGTAATTATACCTACATCATTGTATCATGGAATAACTATAAACAGAACTTAGAATATAATTTATTAAATAACATATTTGTGGAATTCGGGAAATGCTTTCACACTCGGAAAACAATGGGATATCGCTGAGAGTCGTAATCACAACCTTTGCCGTCTCAGTGGAATTCTCAGTGCCCTTGAACATGAGCCACCGCTGTCTCCCGTAACATCGGATAGACGAGGAAAACAAAAGGCACAATAATTTTAATAAGGAATACGTCAACCATTTGATTCCATGTGATTTCCCATCGTTTCCATTGACTTCATGTGTTCATAATAATAAGTTGGTTCATAATAACAAGTTAATAAATTAATGAAATCCAGTAAAATTTTTTGTTCGTGGAATCTGAGGAGTTGAATTAGGTTCGTAAAATACCATTGAATATACGACTACAATAACACCTACAAAAATCGTAGGGAAACTAATATTTAACGCATGAATGCACGTAAAAATAAGGCATGACTGAACATTTTTACATGATTTCCACCAAGTTAGTAAATTTATTTTTTGAAAATGTACACGGATAAATTATTTCTCTTTTATTATTTTCTCAGTTTCTCCCGGAATCAAACGTTTGTTATCATAAGAGCACACTAGGTATTGAGCAGCGATTGAATATTGACTAATTAATTATTGCAGCTTAAGTAACTATCGATATAGGTACACTAGGAACAATACAGCACAAATGATAAAGCATTTCAGAAAAAATATTTCGTCCTATAGCGCGATTGAGAGCAAGAGTGAGCATTATTCCCCTAAATGTGTTATTAACACTAGGAAATTTCTATTGGGTGCATGAACATACGAATATATAAATTTGCCTTGAGTAACTATACATAAATGTGACGATACATAAGTATGCTCTGAATAAATATATACTTCCTAGACAGGTCTCATCTCACGATCACACTGGTAAACTAAATAGATTTAAAAAAAAAAAAAGCTTTCAACAAACCTTTGACGAGACAGGTAACAGGAAAAGGCAAAAACTACCTAATATAGATTCACAATTTTAACCAAATTAAGCGGAACACCAACTTCCGTATGAAAATTAACAAAGATGAATAAAATAAAAATTAAATAATTGAATTAACAAATAATAGTAGCAATAGTACTAATAATAATAATAATAATATAAATAATAAAATAAATACACAGGACACAGAAGTCCTATTGCAACACAGCAAGGAAGTTGAAAAAAAAAAATACTGCAATAAATTCGACTCAAATCTAAATATCTCCGCCCAAAGTAAAATCAAAAATCAAATTAAACAAAAACCACATCAAGCCTCATTAGAAAAAGAAGAAGAAAAAACCTACCCTAGAATTTTTATAAACAAATAATTTTGATAAAATTTTTCCATAATCCCTTACCTTAACCAATACCTCAACCATTTCAGCATTACCCATTTTCAACTCGAGTGAAAACCGCGTAACTGCTATGATAAAGATTTAAAAAAAAAAAAAAAACCAAACAATGACTGCTTGCCCAAGTATAAGTATAGCTTACCAGTAGGTACTAAGACATGTCATACCCCCTACGCAACGACTATATTTCAGTAGTTATTAAGACATTTCCAACTATTCAGACGAATCGATCGCGAGGATGAAATTTTGAAAAGAGTTGCAAATAATTAATTGAAAAAAAACAGAATGTATGTTATAAGTTTTCTTAGTCAAAATACCATCCAGAAACGGAGTAAAATATGGAAATCTTCATTTATCACAGTTTCGAATATTCTATGCCAGACAGCAAATTAATGCCACCAGACAATGTACCGATACAACGAGCAACAAATCAACACAACAACAACATGAAAGGTAGAATGAATCAATCAATGACAGAATGAATGCAGCTGTCGCACGAATGATGGCGTATGAATACATTTTTTTAAACATATGAGTAAAGTTGGTATACAGGCGTGAATGAAATTAGCAGAATAACATAGTGTAAATGTAAGGATAATGCGTGGAATCGGTGAAAGAAAACTGAACGTGGGATGGATGAGAAATATGAGCGTTGAAATTAGAGTGTGATACTTGTGGTATTATAAGGTAGTATAAATGGAATTTAGTGTAAGTGCGTCTAATATAAGTATGAATGTGTAATGTCAATGAGACTGGACACCCCAAGGCGCCTGGGAGCTGGACAGATGAGTGATCGTTATGATGAATGACGTATACATGAACACATGAAGATAAATGAATACATGATGATCAGATGAATGGTTAATGAATAAATGCATGAGTGAAAAAAAAAACATGACTGATGATAAACGTGAACGTGTGCATGACTAATAAACAAATAAATGAAGTAATGTGAAGCAAAAGTATGAATGGGATAACATGATAATGATGAGTGATATGATACATATGCACAAAACTAAGCGAGACAACTGCAAATATACAGTACTTAGCACAATCAACACTCAACATGGTAACCCACAGAAAACAAAAACAAAAATATAGGCACAAAAAAAAAAAAATACATGAAATGCTAGGTAATAAATTTAAGGAAGTTCATCAAAACAAAACCTCAAAATTCAGAGAACAGAAACAGAAATGGGGAAAAGAAAAGATTACCAATTCAGAGAACGAATCTAAACAAATGTATATAAGCCAAAAGGAGAGAATAAAGATCATATTATTAATACTACAACAACAGACAAGGTTTGTTGAACAGAGAGACATAGATATAATAGAATCATATAACGAAGATAACATGTAGAATGATAAGGTTAATAAAGAAAGTAGAAGAAATAAATAGAAAATGTGTAACAAAAGAAGATAAATAGATACCTTAGGTATGTAATGAGAATAAATAGCTTGAGAAACATTGAAAATAAATAATATTTGAAGTTACATCTAACAAATTATGTAATCGAAGAAAGTATAAAAAAAGGATGGAATAATTGAAGAAATAATGAATTCATAGGGTTGTCTGTGTATCAATAGGTTAAATACACACATGTGCATTACCTCCTGTAACTATTATTTTAGTGTTTCCAACAATTATGTACTGTGAATTGACTCATGCAACGAATACATTGCCCATAGAAGCAGTTACAAATTCGATGTATGTGTATTGATTTATGATTCTGTGTATATTTTATGGTCAATGCATATAAATGAGCAGATAAGCTTATGTGGATAAACATGGACATTGTGACATTTTTCTTAGATTTTGTTGAAAACAAATTAGTTATTAAATTAAAAATTATGTTACCCTAACTATATATATATTTATATAGTTTATAGAAGGCATTGAGCTATAAAACAGTGAACTAGCTCTCCAGTGAACGATTTCATAATGAAATTCAGTGCAAAGCCTCTCCAGATTGTGTGAATGTTTGTGCTGTGCGTAACCGTGAGCCGCGTACCGCGTACCTGTCTCGAATTTTTGGCAAAATTCCTTTTCAACAAGGGGGACATGTGCGAATGGAAATGGCCCATTCCCACATTTCAGCAATATCGAACGAGCCCAGCGTGAGAAACCTCACAAACAACATTTCCCGCTGACGGAGCTTGCCACTCGCCTGAGCCCAACTTCACCTAAACTATCCCTACCTCCAACAGAGGTGATAAAAACGATTGAAGGATCGGAATCGAGGCCTTTTGTTCCCAACAATCATCGGATACGAAGTTCCATCGCGCCGTGGTATGAGCTCACACAGTACCAAGTGCCATACCAGGACGATCTTCGCCGAGGGCCGCCTGAGGAACGTGACGACCCCTCACTCTACATACGTCACCCGGAGGAACTAGCCAGCCTCTCGGGATATCTGCCGCCTTCACGCCACCGACTCGCCACACTCAAGGTAAAGCGAACTTTTCCTACCGTTGCGCCTCTTGCCGAGTACGGATCGCGTCGCGTGTGAGATAACTGTGCACTGGAGAGCTTAGGGACCATTAGAGACAAATTACAGCATAAGTAATAGTAATAGCAAAAAACGTAGTAATAGTAACAACAATAATACACAATAATATGAGTAACCCTAAATAATAATAAACCTAAGCAATTTACAATTTCGAAGTGCCCTTTCTCTCTCCTAGCAACATATCCAAGGCGGCATACCTTCTAGTAACGGCTCGAACTCTCCTGAAGCCGTCAGCTTCCAGGAACACCGACTAGTTAACAAGACTAGAACAAATCGAGCTCCTTACAGCAGGGATCAAGGGAATAAGGATTTTGCCCATCTCGTAGCACTCTTATTTCAAACTGAGGGCGATACCTCTATCCCCTTTCTTGCAGAATTTCAATTCCCAAGCAAGGAATTCGAGCGTCATAATGCCTGACATTATTATCCAAAATTCATAAGCGCACGAAAAAATACGGTAGGTAACAGCTACATATATGGTGAAATGCGATTCTAAACCAACGTGAAATAGACTATATCACTCATAGAAGTCTTCTATATCAATAACTTCCTAACTACCTACCTATCAAGTAATTTTAACGTTTGTTATTTATTACGATGTTTTTATGACATCACTGCCATAAATTATTAAGCCACTAATTTACCTAACTAGTTACCTACGGTAAGTACCTACATTGGACTTATTACATCAAATAAAATTGAAAAAACATGCCAAAAGAAAAGTAGGTACACTTACGTAAAGCTTTCTACCGCCGAAAAGCAACGTAGGCCAAGTTTTTTGGGTATAGCAAGCTTTCGGTACGGATAACGGGGGGGTCTGGAGCCGTCGAAATGCAAACGACCCCGCAACGACAATTTATCGACGATTAAGCGATAGTTGCGGTGCCCCAAGGTACTGTTATTGGGCCGATCGCATTCGTGATTTACATGAATTCATTAGCAAGTCTCAAATTGCCCGGGAACATAATTCTTTTTGCTGATGACACGGTATATTACTGCTCAGGGGAAACCTGGGAAGATGTGAACCATAAAGCTATTGAAGGATTAGCACTTATTAATAGATGGTTGGTTGTGAATAAACTTACTTTAAATGTCAAGAAAACTAATTTTGTCCCTTTTAATATCGAGCCAGGGAGTACTATCTGGATTCCACCCATACCCATTCATTCACCCACGTGTCAGGATTACAACAACTGTACATCTTGTGAAGTCATTGCTCCTTCATCATGTGCAAAATATTTGGGCATAGTTTTTGACACACAACTTAGATTTCAAAATCAGGTCACTCAAATCAATAATAAGCTTAGAAAACTAATTTATATATTCGCGAAGCTTTCGAAAATATTGAATAGAGAGTTATTGCGAAATGTTTATTACGCCTTGGTGGAATCTACACTCACTTATTGTTTACCAGTCTGGAGTAGCACTTATAAATCCATCCTAACACCAATTATTACTAGTCAAAAAGCCATAGTGAGGAAAGTTGACAAAGTCGGCTACCTTGACCACACTTTTCCAATTTTCAAAAAATTAAAAATTCTGCACTTCTCTAAATTGATCGAGTTTATTAATATAAAACATATAATTAAAACTAGAGATTATTCCGTGCCGTCACATACGTTTCGAACCAGATTCAGCAATGATTATAAAATTAGTCTTCCACTACTTCGAACCACATTTGCCCAGAATGCTTTTAACTATAGTGGTATAAAAGGTTTCAATGAGTTACCTCTAGAGCTAAGAAGGAGCCTAATGATTGGACATTTTAAGAAATCAAAACGGGAAGAACTTCGGAACTATTTTTATTTCTAAATTTATAATATATTGCCTACAGTGTAACATTGACAACATAAGTGATCAAGACTATATATAGTGTTAAAAAAAAAAACCTCTAATAACTAGTCGGTAGGAACAACGACTCATCTTCCTCCACGAGTTTATCTCAAATGGAAGATTAATTTCAGTGGATTTGTTTTCTGTTTCTCTATTGTAGAAATATCAAAAGTGTACTTTATTTTTTGTACTAAGTATATTGTATTAGTTTCTATGTAAACCTGTGTATTTCTGGAATAATAAAAAAAAAAAAAAAAAATATGTATAGAATAGTACATATTATGTAATATAGACGGGTTATCTATGCAGAGAGCTGTGATCTGTAACAGAAGGGTATTCTGTACCAAATAATAAACCGTTGTGCAGGGATTTGCAGCGTTTTCAAATGATATAATATCACAGAACTATCACAGAACAACCAACTCGACTTAATACAGCCATCCTTGATTATAATGAGGTGCTCCCTAGCAATGATGTCTGGGCCGGATTGATACCGTTTCGTTCACGATCACGTTGATGAACCTTTTTGGTGCAAACGAACGGCTGGTCGTACAATGCTGCGAGTGGTCTCAAAAAATACTGCAGTTCAAGATCAATTTAAAAACGTGAAAAAACCATACCCTCCTACAGGAAGTTTTCGAGCGACGGCGTTCTGAAAATTTCAACCCCTATTTTGCGCTCCTCAGAGATGACTGATAGCAAAGCCGAGTTTCATGGACCAACTTGACCCCTAACGAAGCTACAGTGGACCTTCACTGAACCTACACTAGATCCAGACTAGACTACTAGACTACACCTACACTAGGAGACTAGTAGGCAAGTAGTAGGCTAGTAGAGTGGTAGGGTACTAGTAGACGAGGAAGCTAGTTGTCACGCTCGCGGACCCTTTGCGAGGAAAACCTTATCAGGCCGGGCGTCTTCCCCTCCTCTCCGGACCTGATTCCGATCGCCGAAACTGCCACGTGGTAAGCTCGGACAGTAGACGATGCAATCTTGCCGGTGAAGTTCCCTAGTGCTCCCTCAATTATCTTGTGCGAAAATTTTACAAGAGTAAATTCACATTTTTTCACACGCACGGTTCCCTTACAGTGAACTACGTCACAACAGTGGTGAGAGTAACCGTTTCTTTTTATTACCGTGTCCTGGGACAGATTTGCCTTTGGCTTTATATTTTTTTATTTTTTCGCACTGGCGTGCAAGGATCCCTTTATTTTATATTTTTGGGGCTGAGGTCACCCCGTTGCAATTTACCCTTCTTCCTTTGCCGATTTGGTAGGTAGGTCAGAGAATCTAATATACCTATTATTTTTTCAAATCTGAAAACAAAGCCGTTGTACGGGTACATTTTTCTACCTACCTAAAAAACCTGGGTACCTACTTAAACCCACTTTGCGGAGGTTGCATTCAATTTTCCCAATTTTAATTAAATTGGAAAACCTCTACATAATATTCCTAGATTTTTTAGGACATTCTAGAGGTTTATTCCCCAGCGGAGTCCGCGTGGGGCGATAAATGGTAGCAGAGCAAAACCTATACTAGGAACTTTGGGTTTCCCTCGAACTCGCACCCGTTTTCGAAGGTTTGGGCACCGCAGCATACCTAGATTTTTCCCCATCGTTTTCTACGTCTCCCATTCAAAATGGAATGCGGGCACTGTGGCAAGGAAAACGCCGACCCCGTATTTTGCTCCAAATGCCTAAGTTATTTCCATGCCGCATGCACCCGTCTAACATGCGTAGAGAAATGGACAAAAATGAATATGGACCGCCGACAGGCATGGAAATGCGACACCTGCTCGGTTCCAGAACCCGGGGCCTATTCATCACAAAACGAATCTCGGTTGGATCAATTTGCAGCTGAAATCAGCGCGTTAAAAGCTGATATGAGCAAAATTATGCTCGAAAATTCAGATCTTAAATCCAGAATAATAGTCTTGGAAACTGCTATGCGTAGCAAACTCGACGTCCCCGCACAAACTTCGACCTCATCAACAGAAACAAGTACTCGAGATAAAATTCCCACATACATCGAAAACGAAATTGTTAAAGTACCCCGTTTGATCACAGACAATCCATGGACACTAATAAAATTCCTCGATAAACTTCACCTACTGAATGGGATGAACGAACACTTATTTAAACAGATATTCCAACGGCTGGCGACATACCAACAAAATTCAGTATTGTTACGTCTAGCCACTTCTAACGAAACCTTAAATTTCGGATACGTAGCCAAGGAACTCTTGGACGAGCTTACTACTCCGCATACTCAATTGAAACTCGTGCAAGAGAAAATCCTGAGGCCCCAATATAATACAGAAAATTTCAGGACTTACGTGGAACAAGTTATAAAATTCAACACTATTTTGAGCCAATATAATGAAACTGACCTTGTGAAATGTATTCTGCAGGGAGCCAATACTCACACTCGTGCGAAATTCAATTTCAGCACAAAACCCAAAACATTCGCTGAATTACATGTGCTGGTTGCGGATGTCGAAAAACTTGAACTTACAGAAACAATGCAGAAAATGCGATCATCCCCACGTAAACAATCACCTGCCCATCATGAGGATGACAGATCGAAACAATCCTCATCGACCCAACACAATAAAACTTTTAACCAAAAGGGTTCACAGCATCAAGGCTCATCTCCATATCATAAACAAAATTTTAAATATCAATCGTCAGGTAATCAGAATCATAACAACAGCTATGAATCGAAAGAATACAAGCAGTATTCTCCTCCAAAACCAACGGGGCATCATAAAACATTTAATCAGAAAAACCCAAATTACAATAAAAAATTCCAGCAACAACATAATTTACAGCCAGTCTTGACAAATGGTTATCCTCATTATTATTACCCCATGGTACCTCCATATATACCTATGTCACCTCCCCGGCCACCCTCACCTCGTCTACAAATAATGGATCGTCGTCAAAGCTCTTCATCAGTAAGCTCACGCCACAGCTCGTCGTGTTCTTCACCAACCCTCCCTCGCCAAAATAAGGGAAAAAACCAAAATGGATCACAATACAGTTTAAAACAAGACAACAATAAAATTTCCCAAAAAAATCGTTCAGATAAGAAGTCAAAAAAACTGCTAAAAGGGGTTCCGGTCAACATTTTACGCGAAAATAGGGAATTCTTCAATAAAATCAACATGAATAATGGGTCAACCAATAACTTAACAAAAATATTAGTCAACAAATGCATTGGGGCCACGGCGATGATCGACACCGGAGCTACTCTCTCTTGTATTAGTAAACAATTTCTCGAGGATATTTCACAACAACGTCGTTCAAAAACATTCCCAACTAGTATATCCGTGACGTTGGGGGATTCGTCGCAGATAACACTCACAAGTAAAACACGCCTTCAGATAAGGATCGGTGATTTCAGCTGGAATCATGTGTTTTATATTGTACCTACTTTACCCCAAGAAATGATTTTGGGGCTGGATTTTATAAAAGCAACGGCACTTTTGCTGGACCCATCCACTAATACATTTTCATTCAAATTCGGGAAACATAAGAAATTCAAGCTGTTCGACGTCACTTCCATAAAACATAAATTTTGTGAACTTCGGGAACGGAAAGAAGATGCATTACTTCAATATTTTAAACATAAATACCCTTCAGTGCTGACCGAAAATTTGGGGACCACGAACGTACTACAGTGCGACCTGAAATTGAAACCCGGATCAGCATTAAAAACGTCAAAGATTGTTTATACACAAGGGCCAATCCGACAACAAGCTATGAGAGGAATATTGCATAAACTTATAGCAGAAAAGGTTATCGAACCTATAGACACTCACACAGCTTCCCCATGCTTCCTATTCCCAAAGAAGAATGCGGAGACAGCAAATTCTTGGAGGCTGGTTGTCGACTATCGTGAGGTCAACAAGTGTATAGAGTACTTACAATACCCTATACCACCTATCGAAAGCGCGTTTTTGAACCTCAAAAGCGCCAAATACTTTACCTTGATAGACCTCAATTCAGCCTACCACCAAATTCCTTTGACCCATAGTTCCAAGAAGTTAACCGCTTTTCAATGTGAATTCGGAACTTACTGTTACCTAAAAGTCCCCTTTGGTGTTAGTGTTGGAGGCCAGATTTTGTCAAAACTCATGGACAAAATACTGGGTGATCTGCGGTACGATTACTGCATATATTACTTTGATGATGTTTTCATCTACTCTGAAACATATGAGCAGCATATACGCCATCTACACGAAATTTTCCATCGTCTGAAAAACGCAGGGCTCACAGTAAACCCAACGAAACTCCAATTAGCTCGCACCACCATAGATTTTTTGGGACACCGAATCTCACAAAACCATAAATCCCGATCGCATAAACGCTTTGTTGAAAATACCCCGACCGCGAACCCCGAAAGAAGTAGCCTCATTTATTGGGAGCATTAATTTTTTTGCAAAATTTTTACCAGACGTCCATATCATAGCTAAACCTCTAAACGACTTAAGGAAAAAAGATAGCGAGATGATATGGGATTCAAAGACTGAAAATGCCTGGCAACATCTGCGTATGCTGATCACTACCCCTCCCGTACTTGCGACACCAGACTTCACCAGAAGATTTCAAGTTTTTACTGATGGGTCCAAGAAAGGAGTTTCAGCAATCATTGCGCAAGATCATGGAAATGGGCTAAGGCCAATCGCATTCGCAAGCCGTAAATTGTCCAACTCTGAACAAAATTATTCAGCATACGAGTTAGAAGCTCTCGCTATTACATTTGCTTTCAACAAATATCGTATATACTTGGAGCACCGTGAATTCGATTTACACACCGATCATAAGGCCCTGACAGCTATTTCAAGCTTGGCTAAGAATGGTGGTCGCATGGCACGTTGGATTGTCCAATTCATGCCCTTCCGATATGTTGTCCACCATATCAAAGGAGCTGACAACGTCTTTTCTGATTATCTGAGCAGGTTCCCTGTTGAAAACCAAGGTGCTGAAGATGTACTTATTAACCCATCGAAACAACAAGAGGACAACCTCCACATATTGTTCAGCGGAAAACTTTGTATGGTTAAGGATTTTCCCGATATTTTCATCGATTTCCAACTCGCTCAGCATGAAGACCCTAAGCTCAGAGCAATAATCGAATCTATCAAAGATGGATCAAATACCAATCCCAAGTATCAACTCAAAAAGAATCGCCTAGTCTATGAAGTCGAAGATGGACATTTCCGGGCCGTCGTACCTACCTCACTGATTGACACCATTATTCGGTACTATCATCATTCGAATTTTGGAGCTCATTGGGGGATTAAACGAACGGTGCACCATTTAAAGAAATTTTTTTACTGGCGCCATATGTATAAAACTGTTAAGGAGCGTATCAACTCATGCATGACGTGTTTGACAACAAAGGTAGAGCGTACAAAACCCAAAGGAAAACTTTCATCGATAGCAGATAATAGGGTGGGCCAAACCTTGTACCTGGACACTGCCGGTCCACTACCGCAGTCCTACGGATATCATCACTTGCTGATCGCCGTCGATGGATTTTCAAGGTATACCGTATTAGTCCCTTTAGTATCAGTGACGTCAACAACCTTGATAAACGCTCTGAACACCCACATCTTCAAGCATTATGGATATTGGGAGAGGGTAGTTACGGATAACGTGAGCTCATTCACCGCAAACAAATTTACCAAATTCGTCCATTCTTGTGGAATGAACCACACGTTACTGACACCCTACTACCCCAACCCCAACATGGCAGAACGCCAAATCCAGAATATGAAAGCGGCTCTCCGTGCAAAATGTCATGAGGATCACTCGAAATGGGCAGCTGACCTCCACATCACTCAAATGTCGCTGAATTCTGCTATGAATGACTCGACAAAATTCAGCCCGACCGAGCTTTTCTACGGAAGGACCCTCACCACACCGTTAAATCTCGTTTGGGACATATCAGCAGATCAACTGGATCTCCATTCAACGTGGAAAACAGCCATCTCCAACATCGACATAGCTCACAAACGACATGCGAAATTCTACGACAAAAAACATGTTCCAGTTAGATACTCCCTGGGCGATAAGGTCCTCTTAAAAACGTATATTATCTCCAACAAACAAAAATCAATTACCAAAAAGCTGTCTGCTAAGTATTGGGGCCCATTCACGATTGTTAAGGTGATTTCAGAAGTTTCATACCTCCTGCAAAATTGTGATGACCCTAACGTAAGGAGAACAGCTCATGTTTCACAAATTAAAATAGTAAGACCTCTTAGATAATGTTTTTAAAGCTAAAAGAAGAACTTAAAGTAATTTGACACTAAGATAACAATTTATTTCAACACTTTATCAAACATAAACTCTAGTGAGAAGGAAAAAAAGGACAACAAAACAACAATAGGTTACTAGCACAATTCAAACCAAATAACAATACTAGAACTTAAAATCAAACCTAAGGGATAACAAACAAAGTAAACTATACAAATTTTTGGCTTGCAACAATTTCCGGAGCACAAGGCAACTGTACTTCACGGACAAGTAATTAGGCGGTAATCTCTCCACCCCCTCCGAAGTGTACGGTGCAGTGCGGTCATAGTTTGTGCTCAGTGCCACGAACCGGGACGAGAACCAAGGTCAAGGAAAGACAATTACCTAATTCAGTACACACAATTTTATGTGATCTTTTCTTTGGTCGACTTGCAGTGGCATACCTGCCGAGTTTGTAAGCTAGCCGACCTAGGGACTCATGTTACGCGACTAGGTACCGACCAGTTAGCCAAAATTTCTTGCACATACATATGCCAGCTGCTAGGTTCCTCGCTCCGTTCCTTCTGCGAAGGTGTCCTACGGAGTTTAGGGACACTTCCCCAGCAGTTTTTGTGCAGAAAGGTTTGCTCATAATGGCACAGAAAACCGCCTTGCGACCGTGACATGCAATTTGGTTTTTTTACATATCTCATATACCTTCATTGCCTTGCCATTGCACAACAAACCTCTCTGTTTTTCTGCTTCTGCGCCGTTTTTTGCCTCGAAAAACAGCCAGAGGTTTTTCGGTCGCAGTCAAAATCCCTCTCCTGACCTCACTGGCTAGGGTTAACCAAAGGCATATCGCTCCCAGCACCAGAAACACTGCCACCTGTTCAGTGCTGTCAAGCCATTTTGGGCCAATTTTCTCTCCCCCCCCCCCTCACTTCCCATTTGCCTATTCAACCCTTACATTTTTCCAAAGAGAGGGGTGATGTCACGCTCGCGGACCCTTTGCGAGGAAAACCTTATCAGGCCGGGCGTCTTCCCCTCCTCTCCGGACCTGATTCCGATCGCCGAAACTGCCACGTGGTAAGCTCGGACAGTAGACGATGCAATCTTGCCGGTGAAGTTCCCTAGTGCTCCCTCAATTATCTTGTGCGAAAATTTTACAAGAGTAAATTCACATTTTTTCACACGCACGGTTCCCTTACAGTGAACTACGTCACAACAGTGGTGAGAGTAACCGTTTCTTTTTATTACCTTGTCCTGGGACAGATTTGCCTTTGGCTTTATATTTTTTTATTTTTTCGCACTGGCGTGCAAGGATCCCTTTATTTTATATTTTTGGGGCTGAGGTCACCCCGTTGCAATTTACCCTTCTTCCTTTGCCGACTTGGTAGGTAGGTCAGAGAATCTAATATACCTATTATTTTTTCAAATCTGAAAACAAAGCCGTTGTACGGGTACATTTTTCTACCTACCTAAAAAACCTGGGTACCTACTTAAACCCACTTTGCGGAGGTTGCATTCAATTTTCCCAATTTTAATTAAATTGGAAAACCTCTACATAATATTCCTAGATTTTTTAGGACATTCTAGAGGTTTATTCCCCAGCGGAGTCCGCGTGGGGCGATATAGTAGACTAGTCGTCTAGACCTAGACTAGGCCCAAAAACCGGATTTCATTAATTTTGGTTCATGGTAACTAAGAAAAGTGCAAAGTACGGCATACGGCGGACGAACAAAAATTTTGGTTTATTATTTTCAATAATGAACCATTGGAATCGAGCATGAAAAAAAAAATTCTTACCCCCCCTCAAAATTTGATGGTTTACGTTTCAAGGTATGTAGAATCCAAAACTGCAATAAAAATATTTCTGTCTGTCCGCCGTACGGGCCACTTTTCTTAGTTACCATGAAAGAAAATTGATGAAATTCGGGTTATAGGTTCCGTTCGGGGTCTAGTTGGTCCTCGAAGCTCGACGTTACTGTGAGTCATCTGTAAGGGGTTCAAAATAGGGGTTTAAATTTTCAAAACGCCTATACCATTTTTTTACGTGAATATTTTTACGGTTTTAAATAGTTCTTGAACTTGCGAGTTTTTTAAGACCATCCGGAGCGTCGTACGTCCAGCCGTTCGTTCACAGTAAGCCCCCGAAGTTTGCACCGACAGGCATTTTCGACTCCAGTGTGAATGAAATTGTATACAATTCAAACCAAATCTCGTAACCAGAGACGCGCCCACAATAGGAAATTTGGCGGAGATGAAATCATTGCTAGGGATCACCTGATTATATTGGCGGAGTATGAAGTCGAGTTGGTTGTTCTGTGATATTATTTTCATTTGAAAAATGATGGCTCTTTTGGAGTTTGTTGGTAGGTAGTGAAACTTGAACAAACGTTGAAGTATTATTGATGGGTAAATTATTACTACGGTAAATCATTACTCAACGGTAAATTATTACACAACGGTTCATTATACCATCTACGTAGAAGGGGCTGGAGTTTGTTGGTAGGTACTTTCGCAACTTTTTTCACTCCTCATCAACAATTTCTTTTCAGAACTTCATTATGTGTGTTTCTTTTTGTTAGGTACTGTTTGTCATCGGCAGAATTATTTTAGCAACATTTAACTCGTGATTTAGGTAGGTACCTAGTAACGTGTACGGGGTTAGGTACTAACCTACGGAGGGTCTGCGATCTACATTATATGTATAGAATAGTACATAATATCATAAATTATATAGACGGGTTATCTATACATAGAGCTGTGATCTGTAACGGAAGGGTATTCTATACAAAATAATAAACCGTTGTGCAGGGATTTGCAGCGTTTTTAAATTGCATTTTCGGATTCTATGTACCTACCTTGAAACGTAAACCATCAAATTTTGAGGGGGTTAACATTTTTCATGCTCGATTCCAAAGGTTCATCATTGAAAACAATAAACGAAAAATTAGTCAGGTGAGTAACTTTGCATGACGATAGGAGAAGCAGTTCTCACAGAGCTTGTGTGAGCGAATGAAATCCCACTTCTCGTCCACAGGAACATTATAAAACTTCGAGCAGCGATACAGAAAATCGTGGTCCTTGCAATGGTGGCACCGGTGACGAAGAGTATCTTCCTGAGTGCCTAAAGATCAAGGGGTAGGGGGTAGGGGATGATCGACGGGCCTGCCCTTGAACCGCATCACCTTTTCAGCTCGATCGGATGAACCTTGAAGGGTCGAAGGAGTCATCTGAACGATCCTGAGCTCTTTATCGAGAAACTCAAGCAGTTTATAATGGGTTGGAACCACATCCTCGCTCTCCATTTCCTCGCGATTGAATTTATCGCCCAACGCAGTGTCAATACGAGCGAAGAGAGCCTCAATTAGCAGGAACGACGCGAGATTATCCGTCTCAACCTCTTCCATCGAACGAATCCAGGCCCTAGTCGCACTGAGGAACGCTTCCAACTGCTGCGCGTCGACCTTCTTGATCGGAGGTGTAGACTTTCGGTTCGAGAATGAACGTCGAGCCAGGCGATATCGACCGGAATTGTTCGCGATCAAGGCACTATAAAGAGTCTGATAGTCCAAACTGTCCGAACGATAACTGGTGAGGGCCGAGCGAGCTGGACCGCTTAGCTTCTCAACGAGCGCCCGATACTCGTTTGGTAAGTGCGGTACATCATGCACCGCCTGATCGTACAAACCGCGAAATGTGGCGAATTTGGTGATATCACCATCATAAGAGGGAAAGGTAGGCAACATTACGTTCATGTACTTGACTGCCTCGAACGTGAGCTTGTTCTGGTCGCCCGAACCTTCCGACAAACTTTCGGACAGCCGCGCGGTCGATGTAGGGTGTCCTATGTCCAGCGCCACCTGCAGATCGGCTACTTGGGACAAAAGCGATTCACTCACGTCCACTTCAAATCAGTGGATTCGATCCGCGACAACAGCTCGTTGGCGGTTTCGTCAAATCGCCCGCACGTTATCGGGCCTCCTCAGACCACTGCGACACCTTATTCAGCAGCGAATTAGCCTTAATCGCCCATGAACGGAGCGGTTTGTAAAGCGCCTTTTGATCGGGCTTAAAACTCTTGATCACATCCGCCGAGACCTCGATTCCTCGAGCGGAGTTGAACGCGCTGGAACTCATCGTCGAATGAACGTAACCGCGAACGCAGAATACCAGAATAATGGAATGCCTCAGCTATCCCGCACTTAAATTCCCGGGTTTCGGCACCAAAACTGTTTGATCGGGAACTAAAAACACAAACGAAATTCACTTGAGCGAATTGAATAAAAGAACGATTAAGAGCGATCAACTTGGAGAACAATTTTCACATCAATAATACTTTCTCAACTTTTCTTTCTCGGAGGTTCTGCGCCATCTTGTTCTCCGAGAGAGGCTCGGGTTTGCAAAAACCAAAGAACTACATGAATGAACATATTTCATAACTCTGACCCGTCGGATCGAAATGGCACCGCCTATGGCTAACGTGATGCTTGATGCAATTTATTAATATAAGCACAATTATATATTCGTTCGTTCTATGACCCGCATGATCTGATCGAACCCGCTAGCCGCAGCTAGCGCTCGAGCGGACACCAGACGCACTACTTCGGGCGTCAGAACAATAGGTAAACAATTTGTTTGTTCGGCGCACTGAATAATACCTACGTTTGGCATCCCTTCCTTTTACACCTCAGATAAGTAGTTTTAATCACGTTGCCATCTCCGTCACGTGTCCGGCTATTTTCAGAATATTCTGTTACTTCCCTGTCCGACACAATTCCATCTCTCTCCTTGGTATACCTTTCTGGTAGATTTGGTAGCACTCTCTTCTCCTCCAAAAACGCTACGCAAGTCAAGTCATTTGCAATTATTTTTCGATACAGATCGCCGATCGTCATCATTTTGCCACAGAACTGCATTGGCCACGTTTCACGCTCGAAATGAATCATATTGTTATGTCCTTGAATTCGGGGATTTGATAAGTCCAACAGTCAGTCAGTCAGTCACAACGGATGGTCACAACAAACAACGATATATTCGATCGAACAGCGATAGAGACTGCAAAGAACGGGAAAGCAGAGTAGGTATAGCATACGACACGCTGCAGTGGCCCTCGTAGGCAGCGGTCTCTCGGTAGGTAGCATACGACACTAGTACCTAAAACGCCAATGGAGACAGGGTTAACACTGAAGAAGGCTGGTCCAGGGGGAGAAATCAATGTTCCTTATCAAGAGGTTATTGGCTCGTTTATGCATCTTGTAGTAAGCACGCGTCCGGACATAGCTCATGCATGTAGTGTCTTGAGTCAGTTCAACAATTATTGTTATGATCTGACACAAAAGAAAGCAGCAAAGCAAGTCCTACGCTATCTCAAAGGTACAAGAGAGTACGCCTTGGAATACAGAAAAGCTGGTAGTAAAATTGAAGGGTGCTTGGATGCCGACTGGGCTAATGATGTAAACGACAAGCATTCCTATACTGGATACATGTTTAGTTTTGCAAGTACCTAGCGCTATTGCTTGGGAGTCAAAAAAGCAGAAAACCGTAGCTCTGTCAAGACGTAAAGCACAGTACACGGCTCTCACATAATGCAGTAAGAAAGCAATGTGCTTCAACTGGCTAGCGGAAGAACTCGGAGAAAATCAAGGCCCCTTGGTGGTCAAAAGTGACAACCAGTGTGCAATAGCTTTATCAGAAAACCCAGTTCACCACAGAAGAACGAAGCACATCGATCTGAGGCACCACTTTGTCAGAGAAGTTGTTGAACGAGGCGACGTCGCCGGGCTTTACCTTGAATCCGACAACATGATAGCTGATGGATTGATGAAGCCGCTGCCTTTGCTGAAGTTCAGGCAATTTCGGCGCGCGAACTTTCTAAAAACATTTCACAGATCAACTACTCAACTTAGTACAAAACATTATTTCCGCTAGGTAGCTTCTATCTGCTTCAACTAAACCAAAACGCAAAAAAGGTAATTTAGAGTTCTTACACTGCTATCTAGGTTTGCAAGGTGATATCCGACGTGTCAACGATCCTAATGAGCTATCTAAAGTGATTACAAGGCTTCCGCTACCTACCTTGTTTTGTTAGACTCGGAAGCTAAAAACGTTATCTACCTATATTCGAAAATGAAACATCCTACCTGCACTACTTTGGTGTCCTTTTCTAAATTCGTTTCCAGGGGGACGAGGAGGTCTACGTAGAACGCTTTAAGCTGAAAAAAAAGTAAGTACATATTTTTAGATGTACCTATACATAATGTTGTATATATCCTGAAAATGATTAAGTAGGTAGGTTTAATATGAATGGAAAACTGTAAGGATATGGTCAGTTATCAATATAAAATATCATGAGAGGCAAGATATTCAGAACGTGCGATAATAATATCATTCATTGCAGAAGAAATCCTTCCCTTAAAACTGATTATTTTACATTTCTTGTATTTCATATTTTACATTTCGTTGATTACAATAGCTACATTATAATAAATATTAGTTACATTATACTTTATATTTCAATTTTGGTTTAATATTTTCAATATATATAATGAACCTTCGGAATCGAGCACAACCCCCCCCCCCCCCCCACCAAATCATCAAAATTTGATGGTTTCCATTTCAAGGTACGTACAATCCAAAAATGCAATAAACAAATTTCTGTCCGTCCGCCGTACTACGCTATTTTTCATAGTCTCCATGAACCAAAATTAATGAAATTTGATTTATAGGTGTCCCGCCTGGGGTCTAGTTGGTCCGCGAAGCTCGGCGTTACAGTCAGTCATCTCTAGGGGTGAAAAATAGGGGTTTACATTTTCAGAACGCCGTAGCTCGAAAACTTTCAATAGAAGGGTAGGTTTTTTAATGTTTTAATAAATTGATCTTGAAATAAAGCATTTTTTGAGAACACCCAGAGCATTGTACGTCCAGCCGATCGTTTGTACCGAAAAGCTTCGTCAACATGATCGTGAATCAAACGTACGAATCCGACCCAGGTAATTATCATTGCTTGGGATCACCTTATAATCACGGATGGCTGAGTTGTTTGTTCTGTGAATTTATTTCATTTGAAAAACGCTACAAAGTCCTTGCCACATGGGTATATTGTTCTGTTGGAAGTACCTACAGAAATGCTGAAATCCATTTGTTGTTTCATTCACGAGCAATGATTGAAATAGCTATTTTTTATGGTTTCTACCAATTTTTAGCCCCCAAAAACACGAATTAGGCCCTATTTTTGACAAATTATCATTGACGATTGACATTGCCATTCAACTGTCTTGATTCTCACCTGTTGATACTAATTCCATTGTTATTATACAAGTTTATGGTCATGTCAGATAAATTCCCAGGTTTTTGACTCATAAAAAATGAATTTTAGGAGCTGAATCTTTGTTACAACCTCAATTCTTCACTCTTTGGTCCAAATCAACTTCACATTCGGTCTTCTGGTCCTAAAAACGTGGAAGACGATTCCTCACAAGTTCATGTTCACTAAAACCTCAAAAAACCTCGACCACCCCCCATTTTTACACCCATTTTTCACCCGTAACACCCCTGGATGTATTCCGATCGGCTGCCGAGCTTCGTAGCACAACTAGGATCCAAATGTATTCCCAAATGGGGACCCAGACTGTTTGCGGAAGAACGACGACTTTAGAACAAATTTTAACGTATGCTGAAACTTCGTTAGAACCTCACTTTTCCACTCTTTGATCAAAATCGACTTCAAATTCGGTCTCCCCGTCCTAAAAAAACATGGAAAACGATACCTTACAAGCTCATTTACTAAAACACCAAAAAAAACGCTGCAAATCCCTGCACAACGGTTTATTATTTTGTATAGAATACCCTTCTGTTACAGATCACAGCTCTATGTATAGATAACCCGTCTATATAATATGATATGTACTATTCTATACATATTATGTAGATCGCAGACCCTCCGTAGGTTGGTACCTAACCCCGTACTCGTTACTAGGTACCTACCTAAATCTCGAGTTAAATGTTGCTAAAATAATTCTGCCGATGACAAACAGTACCTAACAAAAAGAAACACACATAATGAAGTTCTGAAAAGAAATTGTTGATGAGGAGTGAAAAAAGTTGCAAAAGTACCTACCAAAAAACTCCAGCCCCTTCTACGTAGATGGTATAATGAACCGTTGTGTAATAATTTACCGTTGAGTAATGATTTACCGTAGTAATAATTTACCCATCAATAATACTTCAACGTTTGTTCAAGTTTCACTACCTACCAACAAACTCCAAAAGAGCCATCATTTTTCAAATGAAATAATATCACAGAACAACCAACTCGACTTCATACTCCGCCAATATAATCAGGTGATCCCTAGCAATGATTCTGTCTCCGCCAAATTTCCTATTGTGGGCGCGTCTCTGGTTACGAGATTTGGTTTGAATTGTATACAATTTCATTCACACTGGAGTCGAAAATGCCTGTCGGTGCAAACTTCGGGGCCTTACTGTGAACGAATGGCTGGACGTACGATGCTCCGGATGGTCTTAAAAAACTCGCAAGTTCAAGAACTATTTAAAACCGTAAAAATATTCACGTAAAAAATGGTATAGACGTTTTGAAAATTTCAACCCCTATTTTGAACCCCTTAGAGATGACTCACAGTAACGTCGAGCTTCGAGGACCAACTAGACGCCGAACGGAACCTATAACCCGAATTTCATCAATTTTTTTTCATGGTAACTAAGAAAAGTGGCCCGTACGGCGTACGGCGGACAGACAGAAATATTGGTTTATTATTTTCAATAATGAACCATTGGAATCGAGCATGAAAAAAAAAATTCTTACCCCCCCTCAAAATTTGATGGTTTACGTTTCAAGGTATGTAGAATCCAAAACTGCAATAAAAATATTTCTGTCTGTCCGCCGTACGCCGTACGCCGTACACCGTACGCCGTACGCCGTACGCCGTACGCCGTACGGGCCACTTTTCTTAGTTACCATGAAAAAAAATTGATGAAATTCGGGTTATAGGTTCCGTTCGGCGTCTAGTTGGTCCTCGAAGCTCGACGTTACTGTGAGTCATCTCTAAGGGGTTCAAAATAGGGGTTGAAATTTTCAAAACGACTATACTATTTTTTTACGTAAATATTTTTACGGTTTTAAATAGTTCTTGAACTTGCGAGTTTTTTAAGACCATCGGGAGCATCGTACGTCCAGCCGTTCGTTCACAGTAAGGCCCCGAAGTTTGCACCGACAGGCATTTTCGACTCCAGTGTGAATGAAATTGTATACAATTCAAACCAAATCTCGTAACCGGAGACGCGCCCACAATAGGAATTTGTGAATACGGCCAATCATTGGTAGGGATCACCTGATTATATTGGCGGAGTCTGAAGTCGAGTTGGTTGTTCTGTGATATTATTTCGCTTGAAAAATGATGGCTCTTTTGGAGTTTGTTGGTAGGTAGTGAAACTTGAACAAACGTTGAAGTATTATTGATGGGTAAATTATTACTACGGTAAATCATTACTCAACGGTAAATTATTACACAACGGTTCATTATACCATCTACGTAGAAGGGGCTGGAGTCTGTTGGTAGGTACTTTGCAACTTTTTTCACTCCTCATCAACAATTTCTTTTCAGAACTTCATTATGTGTGTTTCTTTTTGTTAGGTACTGTTTGTCATCGGCAGAATTATTTTAGCAACATTTAACTCGTGATTGAGGTAGGTACCTAGTAACGAGTACGGGGTTAGGTACTAACCTACGGAGGGTCTGCGATCTACATAATATGTATATAATAGAATAGTACATATCATATTATATAGAAGGGTTATCTATACATAGAGCTATGATCTGTAATAGAAGGGTATTCTATACAAAATAATAAACCGTTGTGCAGGGATTTGCAGCGTTTTTTTATTGCAGTTTTGGATTCTACATACCTTGAAACGTAAACCATCAAATTTTGAGGGGGGGTAAGAATTTTTTTTTTCATGCTCGATTCCAATGGTTCATTATTGAAAATAATAAACCAAAAACCTATTTTTATACCCATTTTCACCCGCAACACCCTTGGGCATATTCCGAACCAAAATTAATGAAATTTGGCTTACAGGTCCCGTTTGGAGTCTAGTTGGTCCGAGAAGCACGGCGTAACAGTCAGTTATCTCTAAGGGGTGAAAAATAGGGGCTGAAATTGTCAGAACGCCGTTGCTCGAAAACTTTCAATATGGGTTGTGCGAATGGAAATTGTCCATTCCCACATCTCAGCAATATCTTGAACGAACCCAGCGTGAGAAACCCCACAAAAAACATTTCACGCTGGGAATTTCCTGCCAAGATCAGCAAGAAAACCCGGCTGGGACCTTGAAGCCACGCGCCTTTACCTAACTTCACCAAAATTATCCCCACCAACAATAGAAGTTATAAAAGCCGTCGAAAGATCGGAATCGAGGCATTTTTTCCCAATATTCATCGAAGACGAAGTTCCATCGCGCCGTGGCATGAGCACAGTACCACGTGCCATACCAGGACGATCTTCGCCGTGGGCCGCTTGAGGAACGTGACGACCCCTCACTCTACATCCGTCACCCGGAGGAACTAGCCAGCCTCTCGGGATATCAGCCGCCTTCACGCCACCGACTCTCCCCACTCAAGGTAAAGCGAACTTTCCTACCGTTACGTCTCTTACCGAGTACGAATCGCGTCGCGTGTGAAAGAACAGTGCACTGGAGAGCTTAGGGACGCATAAAGACTAATTATGGAATAGTAATAGGTATAATAATAACAATAATATATGATAATGTGAATCACGATTTCAAAGTGCCCTTTCTCTCCAGCGACACGTCAAAGGCTGCATAATACATACTAGTAACTGCTCGAACTCTCCTGAAGACATCAGCTTTCAGGAAGACGGACTAGTTAACAAAGTAGAACAAATCGAGCAATTTACACGGGTGTTATACGCTTTTAATTCCTATTTTTTTAATTTTATTGAAAGCTGGTCCGTCACAAAAATTCGGAAAAAATCGGTAAAACGTGTTCAGTATAGCTAGTTTTTGGCAAGGACATTCGGCCGGGAGTGTGGTGTCGTGGGACAGTTTTGGCGGAGGTTTGTTTTGTTGATTTTTCTTGTTCTGAATCGCTTTTTGAATCGTGTTCTGAATCGTATTTCAAGTTGTTTATAGTTTAACGGACGCTACCGTTGTCGAGGGCTACGCATTGGCATCGCCCGGGGAATGTCCCTAAATTCACAACGAAACCATGGGCGCTTGTCTCATAGCAGTCAATCAGGAATGGGGGATGACGCCTCCAAAGTTCCGTGTCAATACTGCGAGGGGTGGTACACACAAAGAGGGCTGAGGAACCACATTAGGGCAGCACATCCAGGAAATTACGTCTCCAAAATGCCCCACAATGCGAGGAGGCTGTCGAGCGTAGCAAACCCCACACTCACGCATAATCATGAGGAGAGGCCTTCCGCACAAGAGCATGGAGTCCCAGATCATATTCAAGCCCTGTTTTTGAGAGGATTTGGGGCGCCGATGCTAAACAGTGAGGGGGGATGTGACGTGACGAAATTCCCAAAACAACTGTTAATATAATAAATTAGAATATTTAGTGAAATACGGGCGAATTTCGTCATGTCCCTCCTTCGATGGTCAACTATATAAACTCTCCAATATTCGGAAATAATCTCTCTCAGTATGGCCTCAGTCATCAATCCACCGTTTTACCGGGGCCCCCTTTCCTGGGATTCGCTCGGTCGCCCCTCTCCTCAGAGTATAAGATTTTCTTATTAAACGGGGAGTGGGAGGTCGGAGTTGACTTGGGAAAGGGAGAGGTCGGAATCTGGAGACTTGGCTGCTGAAGATTCCCTGGACGACTCTCCTCCTGCTGAATTAAGGTAAGAACTTGGTTCTTTCCTCCTAGTCCAAATTATTAGAGTTTCCCAACCAAAGTTAAAGTCCTAATTGAAAATGCTAAAACGTAACGTTGTTACAGAATCTAGGTATACTTAAAGAAACCTATATCTTTTTCAAATTTTCCGTAATAGTTTTGAAAGTCTTGTTGGCAATTGGCCTTTATGCAAATTATTCTTTGTGGTTTGATCAAGTGAGAAGTATTATAAGAACATATATGGGGATAGGGTTAGGTTTTTTTCCCCTTATTAAGTTAACTTTGCCCTCAAGGGTTTTTTCTAACTTAACTCTATCTCCATGCCTAAGTAATTAATTTATGACACGAAAAATGGATTCAAATCTTGTGATGGTGGTTCCATCTCAAAGCTCTTTTCTTTGGGGTTCCGTGAGAGTATTTTCTAGGATTTAGGGGAGAATTTTCTTTTCTACGTTACTTAACGGAAAAGGTTTTTCCTTAAAGTAAAATTTGGAAATGTATTGACCAAATCATTAATTTAGGAACTAGTGTTAGATCATTTTATAGATTTATTTGTGGGTAGAAGTTAGGTTTTTTTTTCTTTTATCCCTTCAGGTTTTAGTACATTTCTAGTTTGTTAAGAATTTATTGACCTAAGAACTCATTGTATTTGTACTCACTTCCTATTTATGTTTTCTGATTTCACTTTTCATTCTTCTTAGTTTAATAAATTATGAGGGCTTGAATATGGATTTTGTTCCCATTTATCTCAAAACCCTTGTCCTTTCCTCGTGATTCAGTTTTGGTAGCATCTTGTCCCACTTCGTAGGTAGTACACACTTTTCCAAACTTTCAAATCTCCATCTAGGCATCGTTAGTTTCCCTCTTGGTTCAAAACCTAATTTCTTAATTATAGTATTTTTCGTCTGTCTTTTCACGAGAAGTTAGGCTTTATTTTTATGTTTTCCATATAGTAACTTTAAATGCGGTCACCTCCTACCATTTTTGCTATAGGCTGCTAATGTCAGTTTGGCAGCTCTTCTCATAGGATCCTGAGCTCAAGTAACTTTTCAATATGTCTGGGGATAAATTCATCTTTCCATTCTAGTCTGTTGAAATGCCGAACTTTTGCGAACTTCCTTGTCCTTTGTGATGGACCTCGGTGTTTTCGGGAGCTAGTGAGCCTTGATCCGTTCTTTGGGATCTCTGCTTATTCCCTCACGAATCCACCGTGGCCAATGATAGTGCCTTGGGATAAGACAGATCCTTCGGGAATTTTCGCCTGATTGATCTCACTTTCCCCCTTGGTGATGTTTGGACAGCTTCCGGCATAAAGGAGAAGGGAGTTATATCAGGGGAATTCGAGAGTCAGAATAATGATACTCCATCATTTTTGGAGTTTTGCTCAATTGATCTCAGGTCTTATAGTGGAGTTCTAGGAAGCAAGGTAAGTCGACGATTGATTTTGTTTTCCTCGGGAGGTGATCTAGAATTCATGACGCAATTTTCGGACACTACACTATCACTTGTACACTTTAAACTAGGTCCATTTCCAGGGTAAGTTCGTTCCCGAGGAGGATCCGTCGCCCATAATCGAATTATCACACGATAGACATTTAAAATGTAAAAACTGGAAGTAGGTACACTATTAGAAATTGGGACAAGATGAGTCTGACAGAACTGCGAGACCGACGATGGTGTGGGAGTCACTAGCTTCTTGGGTTTTGGGGATGGTGTATGAAGAGTAGCTCTACCTCGATTTGTTTTTTTGTATAACCTGAAAACTATTATTTTGTTTACTGTTTCTTTTCTCTTTTATGGGAGGGAAACAGTTGGTGGAACGCCCCCTTTAGGATAATAAAGTAAAGGTAGGTAATTTCATTTTTCCTAGTATTTCAATTCTCAAAAATGTTAGAAGTTTGCATTTATTTCCCGCGATTCAGGGAAAGATTAGGAGTACGGCAGGGCGGTAGGGTTTAGCTAGGGTGGCTTTGGGGGTTTCTTCCCGAAATGGGGTGAAAACCCCGATCAAACCATCTCTGCTCTACCCAGATTCCACGCCTTATCGTAACATTGGTGTTAGGCTTGGGTAATGTACGTTGCAAATGACGGGGCAACGTCAAATGGAAAATTTCGATCCTCCCGTCATAAAATTCATGTATTTGTTTGTACCTCTCGTTAAGAAAAAAATACGCCATCCTCACCCGAATCTGAATTTTGAAGTGCGAAAGTACCTATTTGTGAAGTACAGTGATTCCATCCTTCGCCTGTCTCGGTTGAACAATTTTCTGATCTTATGTACGCATGCACTTTCCTATGTCTTTGTTCTTGGACCTTTTCACTTTCCATGGCTCTACCATGCCTTCATACGTATTTTTTAAAATTATTATATCCATGCATTTTTATTATTGTTTCATGTTTATTTCCATATTATGCACTCATTTATGATGATTACACGCACAATGTTCTCACTCACACTTAAACAACACCACTACATGTTTCGGGGCATTTTGATGCTTCTTGTAGGTTGGTTCCCTTGTTATGTACCATTTTACTACAATTACGCACACAATACTCACACGCACATTTCAACTACTCCAAATGTAAATTCACGGATGCTTCGTAAATTATTAGTGTAAGTTCTAGACCAAAACAAAACAAAAATACACTGCCAAGGTGATGGCACAGGAGCTTCCTCGTCACAATCAGAGTGACCCATTATAAAATAGAACAGACTCGGAAGCAAAATAACATAACATAACATAACATTACATTACATAACATTACATAACGTTAAATATACATATTACATAACATAACATTACATAACATAACATTACATAACATTACATGAAATATACATATTATACATAACATGACTTCCATAATACATTACGTCCATTATACATAACTAGCCTGACCGCTCGCTTCGCTCGCTATCCGAGATTCGCTGTACGCAGTATCGTGGAACCAACAAACGACGGAAAAATCCCATAGCCTACTGGGTATTTGTGCCCAATTTTATCAAAATCCGTCAAGCCATTCAGGAGTTGACCATGGTCGACCATATTTCCGCTATGGTCAGGGAATTAAAAATGCGCCTACGTTCAACTTGGTAGGCTACCGGATATTGGTGCCAAATTTGGTCGATATCCGTTGAGCAATTCGGGATTCGACCATGGAGGGGCCCATGGATGCGCTAAGGTCGACCGCGGGGGTAGTCCGAAGGGTCGATCGTAGATAGAATTTCACGTAGATTACGAATACGCGATAAAAAATAGGGGTTACCATTTCAATTAACGAAGTTGACCATGGTCGACCATAGTTCCGCTATGGTCAGGGAATTAAAAATGCGACGTTGCACATCTTGGGAGCCTACTGGATACTCGTGCCAAATTTGGTCGATATCCGTCAAGCCATTCAGGAGTTGACCATGGTCGACCATAGTTCCGCTATGGTCAGGGAATTAAAAATGCGACGTTGCACAACTTGGGAGCCTACTGGATATTCGTGCCAAATTTGGTCGATATCCGTTGAGCAATTCGGGATTCGACCATGGAGGGGCCCATGGATGCGCTATGGTCGACCGCGGGGGTAGTCCGAAGGGTCGATCGTAGATAGAATTTCACGTAGATTACGAATACGCGATAAAAAATAGGGGTTACCATTTCAATTAACGAAGTTGACCATGGTCGACCATAGTTCCGCTATGGTCAGGGAATTAAAAATGCGACGTTGCACAACTTGGGAGCCTACTGGATATTCGTGCCAAATTTGGTCGATATCCGTTGAGCAATTCGGGATTCGACCATGGAGGGGCCCATGGATGCGCTATGGTCGACCGCGGGGGTAGTCCGAAGGGTCGATCGTAGATAGAATTTCACGTAGATTACGAATGCGCGATAAAAAATAGGGGTTACCATTTCAATTAACGAAGTTGACCATGGTCGACCATAGTTCCGCTATGGTCAGGGAATTAAAAATGCGACGTTGCACAACTTGGGAGCCTACTGGATATTCGTGCCAAATTTGGTCGATATCCGTCGAGCCGTTTGGCCGTGCATAGAAGGACAGACAGACAGACAGAGCGCATGCGCAGGGCGAACCGCTGGCTCTATCATGTTGAAATTTATATGGGACCTCAATGGGCCCTACCCGCTTAATCCCTGAGAATTACATTGAAATTGGGTGAAATCTTTGGTTACTACGGCTGTAACAAGGAAATTGAATCTATTTCACGCCAGCGCATGCGCAGAGCGCACCGAGGGTCCGATCATGCTGAAATTCATACTGGAACTCACTAGGCCTTGTCCAAACAACCCTTGAAAATTTGAGCGAAATTGAATCAAAATTGTGAAAGTTATGCGTGTTTGTTGAATTTAACGTTAGCGCATGCGCAGGGCGTACCACTGGATCAATCATGTTGAAATTTGTATGGGACCTCAAGGGGCCTTATCCGCACCATCCCTCAAAATTTGAGCTGAATCAATTCAAAATCGTGGAAGTTATGGCTGTAACAAGGAAATGCGGACAGACTCACAGACTCACAGACCGACAGACACGGAACCAAATTTGTTCAGTAGGCTTTGAAACGCAAAATGCAAGTGGAAATTTTGATTTCTGAAGACAAAAATTTTTTGGCTCACGAAAGTGAACACAAAGCTTCCGCTGCTTCGCAGACTCGGAAGCAATAACATGTGAAACACATTGGTAAAAACACCACTAAACCATAGGAGAATCGCGATAAACAAACTTCAAAGGGTCCTAGGAACTTTAGGGTTTTCTGTTTTTTTCATCACGTTCAACCGCGTTTCCTTTGGTTTTCCATTTCATTTTTGACATGCGTTTCATAATTGCCGTTTCCCCCTGTTAGTTCTTCTATTCGGACGAATCATTGGGCTAGATGCTCGTGTGTAGGTATAGCCTAACCGGACGCCTAGGACATGGGTTTAAAAGGTCCTCACCTTGAATAAATAATGAAAATAACAGTCTTGTAGTCCAGGTCGTGGAACCACGGAGCAGTTCTCCCTCCCTACAAGTCAAATTCACGTAACACCGAATTTAATTACCACTGTCCCTATAACATTTTTTTTTTTCAATCAAATCAGCAATCATGTTTCACTCAAGGGTTTTAGAATGTATATTAGTTGTAATTGGGATCCCACCATAACATAAGGTAGCATAGGTTAACAGTTATTTTGTAAGGCATATATTACGACCAACAGGATAAAATCTATGAGACATGAATTTCGCGACTTCCCTCCTAGCTGACTATGACAGTCGACTGAGTAACTGACCTTATGACGATCTGACCTAATAGGGTATTCGGACAGGCAGAACGACTATTTCGACGTAGCCCCTGACTCCACCACAAATTTTCCCTTTTTTTTTTCTCAAACCATTGCACGGACCAACACGGTGACGATGTGACAGTACTGCTGTACGACCGTTAATTTCCATAGCTAGAACTTTCCACTTTAAGTAGTCGTATACTAGGTATTGTCGGTTAAGTGACCCTAGGCTAATCTATACATATAATAAAACAGTGTCTGTTTGTTTGTCTCGGCATCAATTGAGAACGGCTGAACGTAGAAAGTTGCGGCTGGTACCATTTTTTTTTTTAAATAATTTATTTATTTATGTTACAACTGTATATATATATAACATCTAGCAACTTTTCTTTAATATCTTTGAGCGTTTTGTGGTTTATAGATCACTACCTACATCCACTACACATCACACTACACTTAGTGAATCGTGACGAGGTCCATTGGTTTGGTCCTCTTCAGTCTTCGTACGTCCCCGCTGTTGTCCAGAAGGTTCAGTACTTCAACGTTTTGATGGTTGTGAAGCCGGCGTTCGTGCTCCATGGCATGTTTTTTAATAGTTTCACTGACAGTCTCCATCTTAAGGTCGCGATGGAGATCTGCCGTTCGTATGTACCAGGGTGCATCAACTATGCTCCTGAGGACTCTGTTTTGAAACGTTTGTATGGGTTTCATATTACTGTTTTGTGCAGCCCCATAATTGGCATCCATAAGTCCAGACGGGTTTTATAACTTGCTGGTATAGTAGAAGTTTGTTGTGGGTTGATACCTTCGAGTACCTACCTAACAACCAGTACATTTTTCTTAATCTTAAGTTGAGTTCCTCCTTCTTTCTCTTCACGTGAGCTTTCCATCTCAGCTTGCAATCGAGTGTCATGCCAAGATATTTTGCTTCATCAGCGTAGGGAACAGTTTGTGAATTGATATATATCGGGATTACTTCTATCTCCCTATTTGTGAAGTTTATGTGTGTAGATTTTGCTTCATTTAACTTTATTCTCCATCGCTTTGACCAACTGAAGACATTGTTGACAGCGGTTTGCACTTTCCTTGTGGCTTCTTCAGCAGAGTTTCCAACTGCAAGAATAGCAGTATCGTCAGCGAAGGTTGCTGTGAGCGTATCCACGGTTTGAGGTAGATCTCGTGTGTATAGTAAATATAGTACGGGGCCAAGGACGCTGCCTTGCGGTACACCTGCGTTTATTTTCCTCATCTGAGAATACTCGTCCTCATGTTGAACTCTGAATAGCCTGTCTGAGAGGTAGGACTCCAGGATTTGGAAGAATTGAGTCGGGAGATCCCTTTGTAGTTTGGCAAGCAGTCCTTGATGCCATACCTTGTCAAACGCTTGCGAGACATCTAGGAAAACTGCGGAGCATATTTTCTTTTCCTCTAATGAACATTCAATCAGATTAGTGATCCTATGAACCTGATCTATCGTAGAATGTTGTTCTCTAAATCCAAATTGGTGTGAGGGAATCAGGTTTCTTTCATCGATAGTAGATTTCAGCCGTTTGAGAAGTAATTTTTCAAAAAGCTTAGATATTACTGGCAATAGCGAAATCGGTCGATAAGACTTCTTGTCATCAGTAGACTTGCCTGGTTTTGGTATCATAATGATCTCAGCTACCTTCCATTGCCTTGGTACATACTTTAGCCTGAATGAAGCATTGATAATATGCAATAATTTCAGGAAACCTTTCTCAGGTAATTCCTTCAATATTTTCCCAGTTATAATATCATATCCAGGGGCTTTTTTCGGATTGATCTTGGTCCTGATTTCATTCTTTATTTCGGGTAGTGTGACCGGTCGTATTTCACACTCATCGACTTTTTCAACTTCCGCTGTACTTTCTCCTGCAGTCTGCCTTGGAAACGGTTTGAATGTGTCCTCAAGGTACTTTGAAAAGAGATCTGCTTTTTCCTTTGCACTTCTGGCCCACGTTCCATCTTCCTGTCTGATTGGAGATATTAGTACTTTAGGTCGCTTAAACCCTTTTGCAGCTCGCCATAAGGAGTACTCAGTATCACTTTCAGGCGTCAGGCTATGCAGATATAAGGCTAATGTCTCATTTTCAATTTTTTTCATCAATGCTTTCAGTTCGTTACAATGTTTATTCAAGTTTTTCTTATTTTCGGGTGTACGATTTCTCTTCCAGATTCTCCAAGCTCTTCTTTTTGCCTTCACTAGTTCCCTCGCTTCAATAGGGTAGTTTGTTTGTTGAGTGGTTTTTTTTCTGATTCATTGGCGTACTAGCCCATGCAGCCTGTTGGACGTTGTTTAGGAAAATATCCACCTCTCCCTCTATTTGGTTCGGGGTGCTAAGTGGCACATTCAGATTGATTTTCTCATCTAGATTTTCTCTAAACAGTTCCCAGTTCGTGTATTTGCTGCTTAGTTTTGGTGTAGCATCTTTCAATATCACTGATTCACTGTTCGAGCTGATTACTGGTGAGTGATCTGACATCAGACCATCACTGTCTTCGGTATGAATGTAGTTACTTGAAAGCCCTCTCACAACAAAGAAGTCTATTAAGTCTGGAACTTTATTTATATCAGTAGGCCAGTATGTAGGCCCTCCTCCTGAGTGGAAATCGCAATGAAATTCTCGTCCCGCTACAAACAATTCCTTTCCCTTGGGATTTTGTACCCTTGACCCCCAGTATTCATGTTTGGCGTTGAAATCACCTCCCAGAATGAATACGTGTCCAATATCATTGAACAGATTTTTGTAATCTTCTTCTTTCAGTGAGTATCGTGGGGGACAGTAAACTGCAGCAACACTTACTTCACGATTCTTCATATTCACTTTTATTGATGCTACTTGCATTTTGTCTTCCTCGATTTTGAGTTGTTCATAGTGTTTTATATTTTCTTTTATAATAATAGCTGCTCCTCCACGCGCCCGATCAGCAGGATGGATAGAGTGATGGAGACAGTACCCTTTAATTCTTGCAAACGATGATCGAACATAGTGAGTTTCAGATATTAAACAAATATCTATATGTTCGTTATTCATAAAGAATTCCAGTTCTGGAATTCGTTGATCAAGGCCATTTGCATTCCATGTCGCTATTCGTAGAGTATTTGGTCCATTCATCTTTTAGCGATATCTTTTTCTAGCCTATTCACTCGTTTGAGCAAGGCTTTGTTTTCTTTATTCTGCTCATCCATCCTGCTTAGAATGAGTGTCAGGATTTCTTCTACCGATTGTTTCGCTTTTGGCATGGGTTTACCTTTGCCAAGAGCCTGGGCGTAAGTAAGATAATTTTTATCCTCTTTATTATAGACTAGGCTAATTTTTTTCTGAGATATGCTTCCCCTTCTCTCCTCAGTATTTAGGTTTTGAGGCTTTTTTGACTTATCTCGGAGTTTCTGAAGTTCTAGTGCTACCTCACATCCCCGATAATTTGCTGGATGGTTTTCCTTACAGTTCACGCACTTTGGAGGTGTGTCCTTATTTTTTGTGCAGGTACTAGTGGTATGCTATCCAGCACATTTCACACACCTGGGATCCATTTGACAGTATCGCTGAGTGTGATTGAAGCCCTGGCATTTTTTGCACTGCGGGATTTTGTTGGAGGTCTTTCTTAAATGTTCGATCTTGACCTTTAAATGAGCTATGGCATTAATTTTGAATATCTCTTCAATTTTTTCCTCTTTGCCGAACGTTAGAACAAACAATGGGAGGCCTCTCATAGAGGAAGTTTGTTCTCCTTGGTCGTTTGTTAGTTTTTCTTTTTTTAGTAAATTGGTTGCTCCCAATATTTTGAACCCTTTATTTTGTAGGTCCTCTATGATATCCTCAGGTGGACATGATGGATGGAGTCCTCTCGCCACCACTTTAATAGGCCTCTCATGCTTGTTTTCAAATGAATACCAGCGTATATTTTCTTCATTTAGCTTTTTGGATACTGCCCTATATGAGTCCCCATCGGGCACATTTATTTTACAGACATTGTTGTTAAGTGTCGTAGCTTTCCAATTCGTGTTTGTTACTACTGAATTAATTAATGCACTTATTACTGTGAAGTCTTTAACTCCAGTAACATTGATTGGTGGTGGGGGATGATCCTTCTTTTTGTCAGATTTTTGTAAAACAGGGGCTATTTGTGGAACCTCGGGAGATTCGTTCGCTTTTCGTTTCTTATTTGCTTTTGACTTCTTTTTCAGAACCCAATTTGTCTCTCTTTCTAGTTCTTCCTCGTCTGTGAGATATTCATCTTGCTGGTTGCTAGGATGATGAGCAACATTTTGTTTTGGAGGTTGATTTGACTTCAACTCACTAATTTCGCGGTTCATATCTTCAATTTTTTGATCAGCTTGCTCAAGATATTCGCACAATGAAATAATAATATTGTAGAGCTCACCAAATGCAGTGTTGACATGCTCGTCCTGAATCCGAAACGCGGCGGTACCGGCTCTGTGTTGCACAACCGCCAGTTTTGTTTTGTCAACAATTTCGGCGATCGTCGTCTCGCCATCGCTTCTTTCCTCGTCCTACCGTAAAATCATTTTCACCCGGCACGATGAGAATTATAAACTGTTTACTTTTCTCGAGAACGCCGACCGATGTTACTCGCTCGGAGGTTGGAGAGAGACTTGGTACCATTTGACGCAGAATTTATCTGGGAAGGTTTATGAAAAATCCGCATTTGAATCTGTCCATCCGTTGAAACGCTATGAATGAAATACTACTAAAAAACGTGTTATAATCACTTCTATGAGGACGTTTATGCTTATAATAACTTTGAACGGTTGGACGTAAATCCGATTGTAATTAGATTCTGGATTCAGCTCGACGAGTACATTCAAGTGGTACTTCAATCAGGATGTTAGTGGGAGGCGGGTACAGGTTATGAGAGGGGGGTCTACAGAAATTTCAAAACTACTTGACCAATTGGAGTGCAACTTTGGGAATTTGTTGTGTGAACATTGAGGAATGTTTCTAACCAGGTAGGGAGGGTTCATAGGATACGGGGGGGGGGGTTAAAGGCAGTTAGTTATTCTATACATTCTATACATATAATAAAACAGTGTCTGTTTGTTTGTCTGTTTGTTTGTCTCGTCATCAATTGAGAACGGCTGAACGTAGAAAGTTGCGGCTGGTACCATTTGACGCAGAATTTATCTGGGAAGGTTTATGAAAAATCCGTATTTGAATCTGTCCATCCTTTGAAACGCTATGAATGAAATACTACTAAAAAACGTGTTATAATCACTTCTATGAGGACGTTTATGCTTATAATAACTTTGAACGGTTGGACGTAAATCCGATTGTAATTAGATTCTGGATTCAGCTCGACGAGTACATTCAAGTGGTACTTCAATCAGGATGTTAGTGGGAGGGGGGTACAGGTTATGAGAGGGGGGGGGGGTCTACAGAAATTTCAAAACTACTTGACCAATTGGAGTGCAACTTTGGGAATTTGTTGTGTGAACATTGAGGAATGTTTCTAACCAGGTAGGGAGGGTTCATAGGATACGGGGGGGGGGGGGGGGGTTAAAGGTAGTTAGGGTTGGCATTGGGGAAGGTTTCTGATCAGTTGAGGAGGTGGTATCTGTTATGAGTGGGGCCTGCCCTAAAGGGGGTGTCTGTTCTACTGTTGCGAAGCGCGGGTACACAGCTAGTTTAATTGTATAAATAAGTTAGGAGGTTGAAACAACGCTTCCCATCGGTAAAGGTCAGCGAATATAATGAAATACGGACCTAAAATTTCCCCTGCAGTTGGAATTAACTACGTTCTTTGCTTAATGAGAAAAAAATGGGTAAATAGCCAAAATAATAATGAAATGTATAAATAAGAAATAAATGAGAATGAAATGAATGATGAATAATTCAGAAAAAATGAATAAATAAAGAAAAAACCAAATAAAAATAAAACCGGGTGATTTTCGCAAAGACTTTTCTATTAGTGGGTATCATAACCACTTGCATTTCAGTCAGAGTGCCAAATCAAAATTTTCGATAACCCTTGGTATCTTTCACCCAAGTCCAGGCATTTCAATTCTCAAAAATGTTAGTTAGAAGTTTGCATTTATTTCCCGCGATTCAGGGAAAGATTAGGAGTACGGCAGGGTGGTAGGGTTTAGCTAGGGTGGCTTTGGGGGTTTCCTCCCGAAATGGGGTGAAAACCCCGATCAAACCATCTCTGCTCTACCCGGATTCCACGCCTTATCGTAACAGGGGACGCGAAGACTCATCTTGGTATCTGCGCTGGCGGAGTGCGGTGCGCCTCCAAGGAAGGCAGTACCATCTCCATCAGGGTTCTGTAGGACGAAATTTCGTAGCCGCTTTGGCGAATGAAATACAAGCGGTGGTAAATGGAACTCATAACTCAGGATTTTATTCTTTTGTGCCACTATTCTACAACGCGACAGAGGGGTGATGGTGGGGACCGACATAAGAAGGCTGATTCAGAGACGTATGAACGAGTGGATTGACGAGAAATATGATGAGCTACTACAGGAAGCACAACGGTGTGATCGGCGACTAAAGAACAAAGTGGAGCAGGATGGTCATGTATTGCGGATTTTCACTTGCCTAGTGATGCAGGGTAAGGTTCGGGACGCAACCAGATGGATCACAGGCCGGTCGGGAAGCGGGGTACTACAACCTGAGAGCATACTAGCTGACGGCAAGACTGTTCTCGAGATACTACAAAGTAAGCATCCAGTGCAAGCTATTCCAATGCAGGACAATTTCATTACCTGTGACCCTCTTCCACTGATGCTCGACATCGATGTAACAGCCAATCACATTGAGACTGTGGCTCGAACCCTGTGGGGTGGAGCAGACCCCAGTGGGACCACCGCCGAGCAGTGGCAGGATATGCTGCTCAGATATGGTTCACACCGTCGGCAACTACGGGAGGCAGTCACTTCCCTTGTGAGAAGAATGGCCGATTGGCATCAGTTAAGGGCGCTCTTGGCAAGACGAGGGGTCGCCCTCGACAAATGTCCAGTTGTACGTCCGATTGGTGTGGGTGAACTCCTCCAGCGCATCTGTGCAAAGACGATTGCATTGCTCACAGCCGAAGATCTAAAAGAAGAGTGTGGGTCGGAGCAGCTCTCTGCAGGTATAAAGTCTGGGATAGAGGGGGCTATACACGCGATGGAGAGTATGTTTGCAGAGGAAGAGAACGAATGCATAATTTTGGTGGATGCCAGCAATGCATTTAATGCAATGAGCCAGCCACTAGCTCTCTGGAATGCCCGCATATACTGGCCGAGGTATGCTCGGTTCCTGTTCAACACCTACCGAGGTTTTCCGGTCATGGTTTTCCAACATAGTGAGGCCACGATCTTGAGCCAAGAAGGTACAACCCAGGGGGATCCTCTTGGGATGCTGATGTATGCTGTCGGAACCTTACCCTTGATGAGAAACCTGAAGAGTGACCAATATACACAGAACTGGTATGCAGATGATTCTGCCTGCTGTGGAAATCTTCGTCAGGTTCGAGCGTGGTTCGATCGGCTGCGACAACAGGGTCCTAAATAGGGATACTTTCCCGATCCTGAGAAGAGCTTCCTGGTCATAAAAGCAGGGCTGGAGGAGGAAGCCGAGGATGTGTTTAAAGGCCTGAATGTGGGAATTGTGCGAGCCAAGCGATTCTTGGGTGGGATGATTGGGCCAGCCTCAGAGAAGAAACAGTTCGTAAGAGATAAAGGAAACGTGGCTGGATTATGTGAAAATCTTTGCACTTGCAGCCAAGAAAAGTCCCCAGGCAGCCCATGCCACATTCACAAAGTCACTACAGTGTGAGTGGGCATTTGTGCAGAGGGTGATACAGGGCTGTGCCGAGGAATACCAACCTTTGAGAGATGCCATCCGATCACAATTCATGCCCGCTCTGGTGGGTCGGGAGATGACGGAAAATGAGCATGCCCTCCTGGAATGACCCGTGCAACTTGGGGGCTTGGCTATCCTGAACCCAGTGGACACAGAAGCCCAGGCATTCCACACTTCCGAGCGAGCGGTAGAGCTTCTGGACCCAATCCATCAAGTCGGGTGCTCCTCTGGATTATGGTGCACATGGGGAGCACGCCAAGCGGGTGCTCACAGACGCGAGGCAGCACAGAAGAGAACAGGAACGCCAGCAGAGCCAAGCTGTCATTGAATCACTGCAGCCAATTCAAAAAAGGGTGCTCCGGCGAATAGTTGCTGCTTCGGCGTCCCAGTGGCTGACGTGCTTCCAAAGACGGCAGATGGTTTTGATTGGTCAACCTACCCAATTTCAAGAAGCAATAGCCATGAGATATGGACACACGCCCCGAAGCCTCCCGGCCAGCTGCGATGGGCGCGGTGTGATGTTTGATATCAACCACATGCTGAATTGTAAAAGAGGGGGACTGGTAAAAAGAGGCCATGACTATGTCCATGAGGAGTGCGCGAAAATGGCGAGCCTTGCATGGGGGGGGGGGGGGTTTGCTACGGAACCGGTCTTGCAAGAGGCGGAAGATGGAAGCCCAGCGGTAGTGGTGGACATAAAAATCCAGGGGGTCTGGGACAGTGAGAGGCCGGCGTTTTTTGATAACTGCATTGTGAATGCCGACGCTGCCTCTCACTGTACCAATGACTGGGATGCAGTGGCTAATGCAGCAGCCAGGGAAAAACACGGAAAATATGACAGGGCTGCCGAGGACAGGCGGGGGCCGTTCACTCCACTCATCTGCTCGACGGACGGAGCACTTCACAGGGAATACTCCATATTCCTGAAGCGAATGGCCATCACTATATCGACGAAGTGGTCGAAACCGTATTCCCAAGTTCTGGGGTGGGTCAGGGTGCGGACGCAGTTCTCTATAATACGGGCGGTTTCGCTTCGACTGAGAGGAACGCGAACCTATATGTGGTGTCTGGGCTTGGAGGATGGAGCTGGGGTGAATCCCCTGAACGCCCAGTGGTAGAAGTGGAAGACACCAACTCCACGCATTGTACGGTCGCCCCTCTCTGCTCGGCCATCATTTGAATGATTTCAATAAAAGCTAAATTGATCTCAAACTAAAGCACTTATTGAAACCACGCGGAGCCGTTCGTGTGTACCAAAAAGCTTGTGATTGTGAATGAAACGGGTATGAAATATGAATCCAGCCCAGGTATCATTGCTAGGGAACACCTGATTATAATCACGAATGGCTGTATGAAGTCGAGTTGGTTGATCTGTGATATTATGTCATTTGAAAAATGATGGTTCTTTTCGATTTTGTAGTTAGGTACTTCTGTAACTTGAAGGAACGTTGTGCTTCACGCATAACAACAAATAATTAATGACTGAACTATTGAATCTCGCACATTTTTATGAAACATTAATTGCCGGGCCGGCTCCATTACTCGATTTAGGGGTTTCCTGGGGTGAGGGGTGAGCAGGAGGGTAGGTACTGACCACAGAAAACAGTACTACGCAAGGGGCATAGATCACACGAACAAAAGGGGTAAATTATTACACAGCGGTTTCTTACACAACGGTTTAACTTACCTGATGCTCCACGAATAACACAAATAAATTAGTGACTGACATATTGAATCCCGCGCATTTTTATGAAACTAATTCCTGGGCAGGTTCCAGTACGCGATTTAGGGATTCCCTGGAGGGAGCTTGAGGGTAGGCAATGACCACAGAAAACAGGGACCTACACAGAAGGGGCAGCTATACAAGTAAATAATAAACCCTTGTGTACTAATTTGCAGCGTTGAAGCTATTTTCAAGTGTCATGGTACCCTTAAAATATACCATTCCTGTAAATATTAGATTGTTAGCAACAAAATGCGCAGAAGCCGAGCTGCGTGATGCAAGGGGACATGGCCCGATAGCTCTCCGTCCAATGGCTCCTAACAGCTTTCAACGGCCGTTGGTAGACCGGAGGAGGGTAGAGGCGCCTTTATAAGGCACCCGGCTCACCCAGCTCGCCATTCTGCCTATCTCTCTTGAACCAGAGCCTTCTCTCTCTTACCGTACCTCACTCCTCTTTATCTCAACCTCTCTCCTCAATCCTACATTATCAACCGGCCAACAATTTCTTTCCCAGCACTCAATATGGTGAGAATCGGACGAGTGCTTTTCCAAGTAGGTATCCAACATGGTGTGAACTGGGGTTCTATGGCTGGTGATGCCTGAGGATTGCTTCCTTGTGGGGTATGCAGATGACGTAGCTGCGGTGATCTTAGCTAGGACAATAGAATCGGCTCAATCTAAACTCACTCAAATATGATAGCAACTACGCATTGGATGAGGGAGCATAGCCTAACACTAGCAGCCCCCAAGACAGGAGTCGTAGTCTTTACCCGCAAGCACATACCCACCATCCTGCCAATGCAAATTGAAGGAGGAGAGGTATGGAGCAAGCCATCGGAGAAATATCTCGGAATCACATTAGACACTAAAATTACCTTTTGGCATCAGATCAGGCAAGCGGCAGATAGGGCATTACAACAAACTGCTCCTCCGAACCGCCTAATGAGAAACGTGAATGGGCCTAGGCCATGCAAACGGCGCCTGATGATGTCAGTGGTGCATTCGATTCTCCTGTATGGGGCGGAGGTGTGGGCAGATGCTTTAAACGTTGCTTATTACATGAAGCGAATGACTGCAGTACAGCGAAGAGAAGAGGGGCACTACGCATTGCATGTGCCTAAAGGACAGTATCAGAACCAGCAATACTTGTCCTTGCAGGAGTAGTAATCCAGTCCCTTCTTGGTAGATGAAACGTTACCAGCACCCCGAACGTTACCAGCACCCCGGACAAGGAAGGTGTTGGCTGCAGCTGAGCTGCATGCGCTGCTAGAAGCCCAGAACAGCAATCCAGAGCACCGTGAGCACTACAAACCCCACAGAGAGCAGACATCAAATGCTCCCGATCACCCCGAGGAGATTGATGAACCCCCCAACACTGATGCCCTCAGTCAGGTGGCAGCCAGTCATGAAAGTGACAGTGGAAACCGCCGCCTGTCAATGTCGCACACACCTGCAGGTTTCCAACACCCAGTATTTGGTGGGAAAACACTACAAAGATCACCACCGAGCGCCCAAAGTGGTATAGTCGCCACTCCTCCCCTCCGGCCTCCTGGGAGGCAGGAGGACACCAGCAAGAGACCGCTGGATCAAGCCGCTCTGGCGGGAGTGAGGAGTCACAGCCTGCGAAGAGGAGAAACAAGGATGATCTGGATAAAATTTTGAACTACCTCAGTCAGATCCGTAGCTCCTCGGCAGACCTGGGTACTTACATCCACGCCCCTGAAATGAAGCTGAACAAGACCCAGGCAGCATGGATGCAAAGAAAGCTCGACACAGCATGCGGTAACGTCGAGATAATGGCTGCGCATAATTCCTACCTCGCAGGAAGGTGCTCCATACTCGAGGAAAGCACTGGATGGGGCAAGATAGCCACAGCCCTTGCCAAGGAGGTGAAACGCGTCGTTCCGCGGACATCACCCCTGATGCAGGCAGTGTCTCAAATGCAGGAGGACATGCTTAGCATGAGGAGTGATCGGGGCAACCCAAAACCCCACCGCCACGGAGCCGATCGGCGAAGTTATGCCCAGGCCGTGAATTCAATCAGCCCTCAACCTGTGAATGATCCTACAGCGGACATCACTGATATGGAAGTTTTTGAAGAGGTACGCAGAGCAAGGAGAAGGAAAAGGAAGAATGTCCATGCCACCATTGTGCCGACACCCAGCCAGAAGGACCACGTTGGTGGCCTGGAACCAGATCGACAACTGCCCCTGCTACCACCGACTATCGAGCAAGTCAAGGCCAATCTTCAGACGGCTTTGGCCACACGGGGAGGGCCAGTGCCATCCACGGCAGGCGTGACAGTAATCCTGGAGGCAGAAGATGGGAGTGATGCAGTCACAAAGCTCACAGCTGCTTCAATACAGACAAAGGACCTTGGAGTGGCGCCCATTAATGTTCGCCCTATCCGGGGAGGGCACGTTGCAATAGACCTGCCAGCAGGGAAAAGTGCCAGCTCCATCCTTGACAATGAGTGGCTAAAGAGCGCGGGCCTTAGGAGCCGTTCTGCACCTAGTAAGTACCCGAAAATGGTTATTGGAGGTGTTCCAATGGCATGGAGCAGCGATGAAATCACAAGTGCATTCCGAGAAGGTGACACGGTGGGGCTGTCAGATAATAACAAGGCAGAGGGCTTTGTCCCCCTGTATCGGTTTGGTCCTAGGAGCGGAGCAGTGGCCTCTTAGTTGGTTCAGGTCTCACCTGCGGTGAGGCACTTTATTAAGAAGACAGACCGAGTCCACTTGGGGTGGTTTGCGTGCCGCGTAGTTGATCACCTTGGCATAGCCAGGTGCTACAACTGTCAAAAGTTTCGTCATATTGCTCCGGCTTGTAAAGGGCAGCAGGTCTGCGGGTATTGTGCTGGACCAAATCATGCCTTCAAGGATTGCCCAAATAAAGAAGGCCCACCCTGCTGCACAAATTGCAAGGCTTATAAGCTCCCCAGTGAACATGATGCTGGTGCCAGCATCTGCTAAGCCTTAGGAGGGCGGTGGAGGGGCAAGTGAAACTCACAGAATATGGTCAAAAATGAAAAGACAAATAAGGATAGCCCAACACAACATGAATCGGCAGGCTCTAGTTGCAGACCTGCTGAGGCAAAAAGTAGCTGAGGAAAAGATAGGAGTGATAGCCATTCAGGAAACACCTGTCAGGCTCAATGAGGTATACGGTTTTGGCTTAATTAGGGTCTGTTCTAATAATAAGCAAGGAAGCAAAGCCCCAAGGGCCGCCATAGCTGTGGCAGACCCAGGTATCGACGTCCTTCTCCTGCAAAATCTCTCGAATCCCACCTGTGCAGTAGCTCAGATCACAGGCAGAGGTCACGAATTCGTAATTATCAGTGCTTACATCCCTCCGGCGGATGACCATCGACATCACTTGGACCACCTTGCCGACGTGATGAGACAGCTGCAGGGAGCAAGAACTATGATTCTTGGCGATTTCAATGCCAGTGGTATAGCGTGGGGCTCTACCAGAAATGATAGGAGGGGAGAGGAAATACAAGCATTCATACTAGAAGCTGGCTTTGACTTGCTCAACGATCCACAGCAGGGTCCTACCTTTTCTGGGCCAAGAGGAGAGTCCTACATAGATCTGAGCATGGCATCCCATCCTGGCAAAGCGTGGGTCGGGGGATGGAGCAGCAGTTTTGACCACTCCCTGATCTGTGTAAACGTGGTGCCAAGTTCCCAGGATGCAGGGCCTCAATTGATTCGCTACAAGACAAATGATGTGAAATGGCAAGGATATAAAGCTGAGCTGTCATCACTGTTGGTGGACTACGTAGTGAGCGAAGGCCACCCTAGACAGAAGGTGGAGGATAATTTGTGTGACCTCACCCAGACCATCTTGACAGCAGCAGAAGCCACATTACAAAAGAGGAGGAGAATACAGAAGGACGGAGCCCCTTGGTGGTGTGACGACATCGCCAGACAGAGAAGAAGAATGTGTAGAGCGAAGCGAAGGCCCCAGCGATGTCCTGCCTGGGAACGTGCCGCTAAACGGCGCATCTACCACCAGGAGAAGAGAGTAATGAAGAAAATAGTGCGGAAGGCGAAGAGGTCCAGCTGGCAAAGATTTGTCACTACTAATGCAGAAGAGGACCAGTGGGGGCTGGCATACAGGATATGAAGGAGAACAACTACTACTGACTACGGACTGGGCTCAATACGCGAGGGAAATCAATATGCTACTGACATTCTGGATGCCTGTAGGATCTACCTCGCACAAACATTCCCTCAAGATAATTCGAGCATGACACATTTGGTGATAAGAGGATCAGAGATATATGTAAAATCTTGACAAATACTGCTGATGCTCCCCCATGGACTATGGTGGAGCTGGGTAAAGCCCTGCGAACTTTCAAGAGGGGCAGGGCCCCAGGAAAGGATGGAATTGACGTGGCAATGATTAGGGAGGCTCCAGAAGCATTCAGACTCGCTCTCCTCGACATATACAATGGTGCTTTGGACGAGGGAATGGTGCTTTGGAAGGATGACAATATAAAAGCATTGATTAAAGGAAAAGATAGGGACCCAACTGACAGTTCAGGGTACAGAGCAATAAGTCTGAACACTATTGGAAAAGATGATCCTCCTCACCATCTCAGGTTCACTGGCAGGAGCTGCACACCCTAGGCAGTTTGGGTGCACCGCTGGACGGTGCACTGAGGATGCCATATGCCTGAGCTCAAGAGGGTGAAGAGCTCTGCTCACAAATATGTGATGGCCATATTCTTTGACATATCTGGAGCCATCAATGGAGTGTGGTGGCCATTGGTACTCTGCGAGCTGCAGGATCTGGGAATCCCTCTGAATATTTATAGACTGCTGGGCAGCTACTTCTCGGACAGGTTCGCCGAAATAAACTGTGAGTCAGGACGAAAATTACAAGAGGATGCCCTCAGGGTTCAGTCCTCGGGGCTGCCGCTTGGAACCTGGTATTCTCTGGTCTCCTTCGACTACTTGACAGCCAGGACATATTCTCCATAGCTTACGTGGATGACTTGGTGGTTTTGATAGAGGTGAGAACACGACGGGAAATGCTTGATCTTGCAAAAGATTGTTCCGTCCAGATACTGCAATGGTGTTCTGGGGCCAGGCTGGAACTGGCAACACATAAAACTCAGGCAATTGTGTTTCGTGGGAGGGGAGACGCCAGGCATCCTACCAGATTTTCGGTGGGTTCGCCCATGCTGGAAGCATCCCCCACTGCAAGGTACCTTGGTGTGTGTTTACACCAAGGACTTGAGTGTAATTCCCATGTTAGCATGCTATTTGCCAAAGGGGCGAGAGTCTCCAGTATGATGGATGGACTGTCTGGGGCTGGATGGGGAGTAACTTTCAATAGGCGCATGGCATATTATAAAACAGTCTTCCTGCCGACCATCACACATGCTTCCCCAACATGGTGGGATAGGCCCAACAAGGAAATGCGTAACAAGGTGCAACAGATACAGAGAGCAGCTTTACTGGCAGTGACCAGGGCTTACAGGGCAACCTCCACAGCAGCTTTGCAGGTTTTGGCAGGAACGCCCCCCCTTGATCTTCTTCTGGCCCTCAGGGTAGCTACATCCGCTCTGAGATGGCCGGATCGCACATGTGGGGAGGCTAAAAGTGGACTAATTGGGGTTGCTGCCCTAGAGTCAGGAAATAATAAAAAGATGGAAGCGATGCAAAGCCATATCATGAATGAATGGCAGGAACGGGGACCTGAGTTCAAAAGGGCGACTGGCACACAGTTTCCTCCCCAACGTGCGTGAAAGAATGACATGCCACCACCTGCAGCCATCATACCATGTGACCCAGTTACTAACAGGGCATGGAAATTTCAGTGAGAAGCTACACTTTTTCAGGAAACGAGGCAGTCCTGATTGCCCTTGCGGGACTGCGGGTGAATCGGCCGAGCATGTGGTGCGAGTGTGCCCACAGTACAGAGATCTAAGGACACGTATGTGTGGTACAGCAACTTTCAGGGGACCCTTGCAGCAACGATAGATGGCAGAGAGGCTTATGAGCGATTCACAGATTTTGTGCGAAATTGGACCTGGATCAACCAAAAGAACAGCACAGCAGGTAGATGAAACGTTGTGTAATAATTTACCATTGTGTAATAATTTACCCATCAATAATACTTCAACGTTTGTTCAAGTTTCAGAAGTACCTACCAACAAAATCCATTAGTCCATCACTTGTCAAATGAAATAATATCGCAGAACAACCAACTCAAATTCATACAGCCTTCCTTGATTATAATCAGGTACTCCCTAGTGATGATATCCGGTCCGGATTTATACCTTTCGATTCACGCTCGAGTTGACGAAGCTTTTTGGTGCACACGAACGGCTGGACGTACAATGCTCTGGGTGGTCTCAAAAAATTGTTTAGCTCAAGACAAATTTAATAACGATAAAAATACCATACCCTCCTATCGAAAGTTATCGAGCTACGGCGTTCTGAAAATTTATGACTGACAGTAACGCCGAGCTACGAGGACCAACTAGACCCCGAACGGAACCTATAACGCGAATTCCATCAACTTTTTATCATGGCAACTAAGAAAAGTGCGCAGTACGGCGTACGCCGGCCAGACAGACATTTTTGGATTATTATTTCCACAAATAAACCATTAGAATCGAGCATAAAAAAAAAATCTAACCCCCCCCCCCCCCCCCAAACCACAGACCAAAATTTGATGGTTTATGTTTCAAAGTATGTAGAATCCGAAAATGCAATAAAAAGCGCTGCAAAACCCTGCGCTAAGGTTTATTATTTTGTACGGAATTCCCTTCGGTTACTAGGTACTTACCTAAATCAAGAATTAAATGTTGCTAAAATAATACAGCCGATGACAAACAGTAACTAAAACGGCAAAAAGAAACGCAAATAATGATGTTCTAAAGGAAAATTGTTGATGTGGAGTGAAATAGATGCCCCTTCTGCGTATATCAGTTTTCTGTGGTCAGTACCTACCCTCTGGTGAAGTATAATGAACCGTTGTGTAATAACTTGCCCATCAATAATACTTCAGCGGTTGTTCAAGTTGCAAAAGTACCAGTCAACAAAATCCAGCCCCTTCGTGGTAGATGAACCGTTGTGTAATAATTTGCCGTTGTGTATTAATTTACCATTGTGTAATGATTTACCCATCAATAATAATTCAACGTTTGTTCAAGTTTCAGAAGTACCTACCAACAAAATCCAATAGAGCCATCACTTATCAAATGAAATAATATCGCAGAACAACCAACTCGACTTCATACAGCCATCCTTGATTATAATCAGGTGCTCCCTAGTGATGATATCCCGGCCGGATTTATACCGTTTGTTTCACGATCGTGTTAACGATGCATCTATGTGCACACGAACGGCTGGACGCACAATGCTCCGGGTGGTCTCAAAAAATTGTTTAGCTCAAGACAAATTTAATAACGTAAAAATACCATACCCTTCTAGCGAAAGCTTTCGAGATACGGCGTTCTGAAAATTTATGACTGACAGTAACGCCGAGCTACGAGGACCAACTAGACCCCGAACGGAACCTATAACCCGAATTTCCTCAATTTTTTGGTTTATTATTGTCAACAATGAATCATTGGAATCGAGCATGAAAAAAAAAAAAATCTAACCCCCCCCCAACAATTTTGATGGATTACGTTTAGAATTATGTAGAATCCGAAAATGCAATACAAATATTTCTGTCTGTCCGCCGTACGCCGTACTGACCACTTTTCTTAGTTACCATGAAACAAAATTGATGAAATTCGGGTTATAGGTTCCGTTTGCGGTCTAGTTGGTCCTCGAAGCTCGACGTTACTGTCAGCCATCTGTAAGGGGTTCAAAATAGGGGTTGAAATTTTCAGAACGCCTATACCTCTTTTTTACGTGAATCTTTTTACGGTTTTCAATAGTTCTTGAACCTAAGAGTTTTTTATGACCACCCGCAGCATCGTACGTCCAGCCTCGTACGTCCAGCCGTTCGTGCACAGTAATGGCCCGAAGTTTGCACCGACAGGCATTTTCGACAGCAGGGTGAATGAAATTGTATACATTTAGCCCAAATCTCGTCACAAAATGCTAGGGATCACCTGATTATAATCACGGAGTATGAAGTCGAGTTGGTTGTTCTGTGATATTATTTCATTTGAAAAATGATGGCTCTTTTGGAGTTTGTTGATAGGCAGTGAAACTTGAACAAAAGTTGAAGTATTATTGATGGGTAAATTATTATTACACAATGGTAAATCATTATTCAACCGTAAATTATTACACAACGGTTCATTATACCATCTATGTAGAAGGGGCTGGAGTTTGTTGGTAGGTACGTTTGCAAATTTTGGTTTATTATTTTCAATAATGAACCATTGGAATCGAGCATGAAAAAAAAAATTCTTACCCCCCTCAAAATTTGATGGTTTACGTTTCAAGGTATGTAGAATCCAAAACTGCAATAAAAATATTTCTGTCTGTCCGCCGTACGGGCCACTTTTCTTAGTTACCATGAAAGAAAATTGATGAAATTCGGGTTATAGGTTCCGTTCGGGGTCTAGTTGGTCCTCGAAGCTCGACGTTACTGTGAGTCATCTGTAAGGGGTTCAAAATAGGGGTTGAAATTTTCAAAACGCCTATACCATTTTTTTACGTGAATATTTTTACGGTTTTAAATAGTTCTTCAACTTGCGAGTTTTGGTTTATTATTTTCAATAATGAACCATTGGAATCGAGCATGAAAAAAAAAATTCTTACCCCCCCTCAAAATTTGATGGTTTACGTTTCAAGGTATGTAGAATCCAAAACTGCAATAAAAATATTTCTGTCTGTCCGCCGTACGCCGTACGCCGTACGGGCCACTTTTCTTAGTTACCATGAAAAAAATTGATGAAATTCGGGTTATAGGTTCCGTTCGGCGTCTAGTTGGTCCTCGAAGCTCGACGTTAGTGTCAGTCATCTCTAAGGGGTTCAAAATAGGGGTTGAAATTTTCAAAACGCCTATACCATTTTTTTACGTGAATATTTTTACGGTTTTAAATAGTTCTTGAACTTGCGAGTTTTTAAGACCATCCGGAGCATCGTACGTCCAGCCGTTCGTTCACAGTAAGGCACCGAAGTATGCACCGACAGGCATTTTCGACTCCAGTGTGAATGAAATTGTATACAATTCAAACCAAATCTCGTAACCAGAGACGCGCCCACAATAGGACATTTGGCGGAGATTATATCATTGGTAGGGATCACCTGATTATATTGGCGGAGTATGAAGTCGAGTTGGCTGTTCTGTGATATTATTTCATTTGAAAAACGCTGCAAATCCCTGCACAACGGTTTATTATTTTGTATAGAATACCCTTCTGTTACAGATCACTGCTCTATGTATAGATATCCCGTCTATATAATATGATATGTACTATTCTGCACATATAATGTAGATCGCAGACCCTCCGTAGGTTACTACCTAACCCCGTACTCGTTACTAGGTACCTACCTAAATCACGAGTTAGATGTTGCTAAAATAATTCTGCCGATGTCAAACAGTACCTAACAAAAAGAAACACACATAATGAAGTTCTGAAAAGAAATTGTTGATGAGGAGTGAAAAAAGTTGCAAAAGTACCTACCAACAAACTCCAGCCCCTTCTACGTAGATGGTATAATGAACCGTTGTGTAATAATTTACCGTTGAGTAATGATTTACCGTAGTAATAATTTACCCATCAATAATAGATACTTCAACGTTTGTTCAAGTTTCACTACCTACCAACAAACTCCAATAGAGCCATCACTTATCAAATGAAATAATATCACAGAACAACCAACTCGACTTCATACTCAGCCAATATAATCAGGTGATCCCTACCAATGATTTTATCTCCGCCAAATTTCCTATCGTGGGCGCGTCTCTGGTTACGAGATTTGGTTTGAATTGTATACAATTTCATTCACACTGGAGTCGAAAATGCTTGTCGGTGCAAACTTCGGGGCCTTACTGTGAACGAACGGCTGGACGTACGATGCTCCGGATGGTCTTAAAAAACTCGCAAGTTCAAGAACTATTTAAAACCGTAAAAATATTTACGTAAAAAAAATGGTATAGGCGTTTTGAAAATTTCAACCCCTATTTTGAACCCCTCAGAGATGACTCACAGTAACGTCGAGCTTCGAGGACCAACTAGACGCCGAACGGAACCTATAACCCGAATTTCATCAATTTTTCTTCATGGTAACTAAGAAAAGTGGCCCGTACGGCGTACGGCGGACAGACAGAAATATTTTTATTGCAGTTTTGGATTCTACATACCTTGAAACGTAAACCATCAAATTTTGAGGGGGGGTAAGAATTTTTTTTTCATGCTCGATTCCAATGGTTCATTATTGAAAATAATAAACCAAAATGACGGCTCTTTTTGAGTTTGTTGGTAGGTAGTGAAACTTGAACAAACGTTGAAGTATTTTTGATGGGTAAATTATTACTACGGTAAATCATTACTCAAGGGTAAATTATTACACAACGGTTCATTATACCATCTACGTAGAAGGGGCTGGAGTTTGTTGGTAGGTACGTTTGCAACTTTTGGTTTATTATTTTCAATAATGAACCATTGGAATCGAGCATGAAAAAAAAAATTCTTACCCCCCCTCAAAATTTGATGGTTTACGTTTCAAGATATGTAGAATCCAAAACTGCAATAAAAATATTTCTGTCTGTCCGCCGTACGCCGTACGCCGTACGCCGTACGGGCCACTTTTCTTAGTTACCATGAAAAAAAATTGATGAAATTCGGGTTATAGGTTCCGTTCGGCGTCTAGTTGGTCCTCGAAGCTCGACGTTACTGTGAGTCATCTCTAAGGGGTTCAAAATAGGGGTTGAAATTTTCAAAACGCCTATACCATTTTTTTACGTAAATATTTTTACGGTTTTAAATAGTTCTTGAACTTGCGAGTTTTTTAAGACCATCCGGAGCATCGTACGTCCAGCCGTTCGTTCACAGTAAGGCCCCGAAGTTTGCACCGACAGGCATTTTCGACTCCAGTGTGAATGAAATTGTATACAATCCAAACCAAATCTCGTAACCAGAGACGCGCCCACAATAGGAATTTGTGAATACGGCCAATCATTGGTAGGGATCACCTGATTATATTGGCGGAGTATGAAGTCGAGTTGGTTGTTCTGTGATATTATTTAATTTGAAAAATGATGGCTCTATTGGAGTTTGTTGGTAGGTAGTGAAACTTGAACAAACGTTGAAGTATTATTGATGGGTAAATTATTACTACGGTAAATCATTACTCAACGGTAAATTATTACACAACGGTAAATTATACCATCTACGTAGAAGGGGCTGGAGTTTGTTGGTAGGTACTTTTGCAACTTTTTTCACTCCTCATCAACAATTTCTTTTCAGAACTTCATTATGTGTGTTTCTTTTTGTTAGGTACTGTTTGTCATCGGCAGAATTATTTTAGCAACATTTAACTCGTGATTTAGGTAGGTACCTACATAGTAACGAGTGCAGGGTTAGGTACTAACCTACGGAGTGTCTGCGATCTACATAATATGCATATAATAGAATAGTACATATCATATTATATAGGCGGGTTATCTATACATAGAGCTGTGATCTGTAACAGAAGGGTATTCTATACAAAATAATAAACGGTTGTGCAGGGATTTGCAGCGTTTTTCACTCCTCATCAACAATTTCTTTTCAGAACTTCATTATGTGTGTTTCTTTTGTTAGGTACTGTTTGTCATCGGCAGAATTATTTTAGCAACATTTAACTCGTGATTTAGGTAGGTACCTAGTAACGAGTACGGGGTTAGGTACTAACCTACGGAGGGTCTGCGATCTACATAATATGTATAGAATAGTACATATCATATTATATAGACGGGTTATCTATACATAGAGATGTGATCTGTAACAGAAGGGTATTCTATACAAAATAATAAACCGTTGTGCAGGGATTTGCAGCGTTTTTAAGACCATCCGGAGCGTCGTACGTCCAGCCGTTCGTTCACAGTAAGTCCCCGAAGTTTGCACCGACAGGCATTTTCGACTCCAGTGTGAATGAAATTGTATACAATTCAAACCAAATCTCGTAACCAGAGACGCGCCCACAATAGGAAATTTGGCGGAGATGAAATCATTGCTAGGGATCACCTGATTATATTGGCGGAGTATGAAGTCGAGTTGGTTGTTCTGTGATATTATTTAATTTGAAAAATGATGGCTCTATTGGAGTTTGTTGGTAGGTAGTGAAACTTGAACAAACGTTGAAGTATTATTGATGGGTAAATTATTACTACGGTAAATCATTACTCAACGGTAAATTATTACACAACGGTAAATTATACCATCTACGTAGAAGGGGCTGGAGTTTGTTGGTAGGTACTTTTGCAACTTTTTTCACTCCTCATCAACAATTTCTTTTCAGAACTTCATTATGTGTGTTTCTTTTTGTTAGGTACTGTTTGTCATCGGCAGAATTATTTTAGCAACATTTAACTCGTGATTTAGGTAGGTACCTACATAGTAACGAGTGCAGGGTTAGGTACTAACCTACGGAGTGTCTGCGATCTACATAATATGCATATAATAGAATAGTACATATCATATTATATAGGCGGGTTATCTATACATAGAGCTGTGATCTGTAACAGAAGGGTATTCTATACAAAATAATAAACCGTTGTGCAGGGATTTGCAGCGTTTTTCACTCCTCATCAACAATTTCTTTTCAGAACTTCATTATGTGTGTTTCTTTTGTTAGGTACTGTTTGTCATCGGCAGAATTATTTTAGCAACATTTAACTCGTGATTTAGGTAGGTACCTAGTAACGAGTACGGGGTTAGGTACTAACCTACGGAGGGTCTGCGATCTACATAATATGTATAGAATAGTACATATCATATTATATAGACGGGTTATCTATACATAGAGATGTGATCTGTAACAGAAGGGTATTCTATACAAAATAATAAACCGTTGTGCAGGGATTTGCAGCGTTTTTAAGACCATCCGGAGCGTCGTACGTCCAGCCGTTCGTTCACAGTAAGTCCCCGAAGTTTGCACCGACAGGCATTTTCGACTCCAGTGTGAATGAAATTGTATACAATTCAAACCAAATCTCGTAACCAGAGACGCGCCCACAATAGGAAATTTGGCGGAGATGAAATCATTGCTAGGGATCACCTGATTATATTGGCGGAGTATGAAGTCGAGTTGGTTGTTCTGTGATATTATTTCATTTGAAAAATGATGGCTCTTTTGGAGTTTGTTGGTAGGTAGTGAAACTTGAACAAACGTTGAAGTATTATTGATGGTTAAATTATTAGTACGGTAAATCATTACTCAACGGTAAATTATTACACAACGGTTCATTATACCATCTACGTAGAAGGGGCTGGAGTTTGTTGGTAGGTACTTTCGCAACTTTTTTCACTCCTCATCAACAATTTTTTTCAGAACGTCATTATGTGTGTTTCTTTTTGTTAGGTACTGTTTGTCATCGGCAGAATTATTTTAGTAACATTTAACTCGTGATTTAGGTAGGTACCTAGTAACGTGTACGGGGTTAGGTACTAACCTACGGAGGGTCTGCGATCTACATTATATGTATAGAATAGTACATATCATAAATTATATAGACGGGTTATCTATACATAGAGCTGTGATCTGTAACGGAAGGGTATTCTATACAAAATATTAAACCGTTGTGCAGGGATTTGCAGCGTTTTTCCACTCCACATCAACAATTTCCGTTCAGAACTTCATTATGTGCGTTTCTTTTTGCCATTTTAGGTACTCTCTGTCATCGGTAGAATTATTTTAGCAACATTTAACTCGTGATTTAGGTAGGTGCCTAGTAGCGAGTACGGGGTTAGGTACTAACCTACGGAGGGTGTGCGATCTATATCATATGTATAGAATAGTACTTATATTATATAAAGGGTTATCTATACGGAGAGCTGTGATCTGTAACAACAGTCAATTATTACACAACGTCAAATTATTACGCAACGGTAAATTATTACACAACGGCAAATTATTACACAACGGTAAATTATTACACAACGGTATATCTACCTAGAAGGGGCTGGATTTTGTTGATAGGTAATCTGCAAGTTTTCCACTCCACATCAACAATTTCACTTCAGAACCATTATTTGCGTTCCTTTTTGCCATTTTAGGTACCTACTGTTTGTCACCGACAGAATTATTTTAGCAACATTTAACTCGTGATTTAGGTTGCCACCTAGTAACGAGTAGGGGGTTAGGTACTAACCTACGGCAGTTCTGCGATCGACATAATATGTATAGAATAGTCCATATTATATAATATAAAGGTTTATCTATACGGAGAGCTGTGATCTGTAACAGAAGGGTATTCTGTGCAAAATAATAAACTGTTGTGCAGGGATTTGCAGCGTTTTTATTGCATTTTCGGATTCTACATACCTTGAAACGGAAACCATCAAATTTTGAGTGGGGAGGGGGGGTTAAAAAAAATTTCATGCTCGATTCCAAAGGTCCATTATTGAAAATAATAAACCAAAATTTTTGTCCGTCTGCCTTACTGAGCACTTTTCTTAGTAACCATGAACCAAAATAGACGAAATCCGGTTTATACGTCCCATTTGGGGTCCAGTTGGTCCTCGACTTACATTTAATACTTAATATTGTTGTTATTCATGAAACATAACGGTTATTCAAGTTACAAATGTTGCTATCAACAAAATCCATAGGATCCATCATTTTTCATATGAAATAACCCATAATGATCAACCAATAAGATGTAATAACACGAAATATTACGACTTGTACACCGTGAATATAATCTGGTGCTCCCTAGCAATAATTATCTACCTCAGCATTTTTTTTGTTGCATTATTTTCGGATTATAATACCTTGAAACGGAAACCATCAAATTTTGAGGGGGGGGGGGGGGGGGGTTAAAATTTTTTCTTTTCCATGCTCGATTCCAAAGGTTCATTATTGAAAATAATAAACCGAAATTCTAACCCCCCTTAAAATTTTATGGTTTACGTTTCATGGTATGGAGAACCCGAAAATGCAATAAAAACGCTGCGAATTATTACACAAAGCTTATTATTTACCTGTATCGATGCCCCTTCTGCGTAGATCACTGTTTGCTGTGGCCAGCACCCTCGAGCTTCCCCCAGGAAAGCCCTAAATCGAGTATTGGAGCCGGCTCGGAATTAAAGTTTCCTACAAATGCGCGGGATCCAATAATTCAATCATATTTGTAGTTATTCATGAAGCATAAGAAAATAATAAACCGTTGTGTAGTAATTTACCTGAATAAGTGCCCCTTCTACGTATATAGGATAATGAACTGTTGCGTATTAATTTGCCCATCAACGGTTGTTCAAGTTGCAAAAGTACATAAGAACAAAATCCAGCCCCTTCTACGTAGATGGTATAATGAAACGATGTGTAATAATTTACCGTTGTGCAATAATTTACCGTTGTGTAATAATTTACCCATCAATGCGTGGTGGCAATGTTTTCCCGGGTTCTGCCATAGTAGGGAACCGACCGATTTCGCGAGTAGGTACAAAACAAACAGGGGTCACCATTTGTGGGAACTGAATAATTCAATTGCGGAAAATAAACTGGATTTATTATAAAACTTTGAAAACGGGGTAGGTATAAAACACGTGTAGTAGTACAATTTGAATGGTTAATTTATTAGGTTAACGAGTTCGAATAAGTTATCAACATTGTTTTTCTACTTTCATATTTCGCGACATCGCTGATCACCGCCACACTGCCCATTCGATAGAGGAAGGAAGTTTTGTGGGTTTTAGCGCCAATTTTGGAAGCGATGTTACTAAGAGTATCAACGTTACATGCACTGTCTTGTTTAATAAGAAACTCTAAGAATAATGAACATTATGATGTAAAATGTGGAGCTCCCGTAAAAACAGCGCTAAAACCTTCGATGTTAATACGGCTAGTTGGATGTGAGGATGATGACATTTTAGCGAATTTTCAAAGAAAATGAAGCTATTGCAATGGCTTCGAAATTTAAATAATATAAATTTTTGGAAATTTTCTTCATAGAAATCCGTTTCAGACCATTCTAAAACGATTCCTGAAATTTAACACTTTTTTATATGTATATATATATATATATATATATGTGTCACTCCAGACGATAACTCTCGATAGAATTGAGATAAACAGCTCAAATTTGCACAAAAAATCTATCTTGGCAATCGAAAGGCTAAGTTCGAAGATGGGCGAAATTGGCCTACTCTAAGGAGGGTTTTGGCGCATTTAAAGTGCGCAAAAATTACCCAAAAATCCCCAAAATGTTATTTTCCAACAAGTGACCCCTCATTTTAAAGGTTTTTGCACGCTGAACACGATGGTGGAATCGGATTTTAGATATCTTGATCCGTTCTCAAATTAGAGCATTTAAAGTGCGCAAAAATTACCCAAAAATCCCCAAAATGTTATTTTCTAACAAGTGACCCCTCATTTTAAAGGTTTTTGCACGCTGAACACGATGGTGAAATCGGATTTTAGATATCTAAATCCGTTCTTAAATTAGAGCATTTAAAGTGCGCAAAACCTACCCAAAACCCAAAACGGTAGAATCAGGATGGACAAAACGTACAAATTAAAATAAATACGAAGAGAATATACATAGAAAACCAAATTTTAGACCGAAGTTTTCCTTTATTCAAAACCATAGCCATTAATTCGAATATTTCTTTGAAAATTCGCTCATTAAGTCATGCTGCATGACTGGTTTTTTTTAGATTAACGAGTAAATTGTGATTACCATTCCTTATATTCTATAATTGTGATTACAATTCCTTTTATTCTATAAGTTTACAGTCAGGAATACTTAGGTTTTTGCAAAAAAGGAGCAGATGTGATTGGTTTGATGGGATACTATTATTACTATTATACATTCTGTGATGTTGGTACTCTGGCATTGACATTCAAAGGACACCTGGAAGACTTTCGGATGCGTCGGGAAGTCGGACTGACTAATTGTAGTGAATACATTACTGCGCTGTTGAGTGAGTGAAATAAGTATAGGTAATACACCTAATAATGGACAACATTGATAATAAATCAATAATACGTAGCAACGTAACACTGAAAACTCACTATGTTCATTTGTTGAGCTTGTATCTCTTTGTAAACTTCCACGATCTGCATCAAGGCGGATCCTGAAAACAAAGAAATGAACGTTGTGAGGGGTAATAAATTCAGTAAGTAGATACATAAAGAAGAGTAGGGGGTAAAGGGGGCTATTTTGACAGAACGTCTACATTCGCACGGTAGGGGGGTCCTACTATATATGGCAAGGGGGATGTGACGTCACAACATCAACCCTTACACGGTCCTACGTCACAAAATCACCCTTTACACAGTGGGGGTCCCACGTTACATTGTACCCCGTGGTACCAGATGCACGCCGCCTCCAGACGCCGCCTCCAGCACCCACCCGTTGGCTCAGGTCACCATGGGTAGTACCTACGTCACCTCGTACCCACTGTGCTGTACACAACCATCTCCAACCGCCGCGGCCGATTCGTACAAACAATCGTTACGCTACCCGACACCGTCGCACCCTACGGTGCTGTACTTACGTCGCAAACGTGCTTACCCATGTGTAGATGATATGCATCATTCCACAGACCGCAGCTATCCGACACGGGACGTCGCACGTCGCCGGTAGCCGGTGGTCACCACCACAGGGTCGCGCACCGCAGGGTGGTAAGTACCTGGTAAGTATTATTGAAAACAACAAAGCTAACATTGCGTTATTATTATGACAGTGCACCTAGTTTAAGCACCGTGTTTAATCCTAGCTATATGTCAAACATAGCAGTACCTCCGCCTCCGACCCACGACGAGGTGTCACGTGGAGTCGTAGTCGTCGTAGTTGTCGTAACCCCTTGAACACCAGACGTGACTGTAAATTGTTACGAATAAAATAAAATGACGTAACGATCTACAGTCACGCCTAACGCTCGTGGGGACCCGCAGGTCGTATGTATTTCCACAAACAACAACAACATAAATATTATTCTATCCTATATCTATGTATGTGTACACCATAATCTTAAGGCTACCGATACACGAATCTTAGATCTACTCGGTTATGGGATAAACACTCTACATAAAGACCAAATAAACGCTTTGCTTGCATATTGGACAAAAATCGATGCGACTGCTACACTGCCTACACGTGCTGACGTGTAGACATGGTTTTAATAAAATTTCGATTTTATTACTCATACAAATTTTACAGGTTAATTGTCTACAACAAGATCCACATGCGTCTGTAGTACATGCATTTTCACAACCACCGCTCGATAGTTGAACTGGTCCCTCACCATATACGTAAGGCTGAGTGCAAATATCGATTAAATGGAAATCATTTAACGTAAATGTACGACATTGATCAATAAAAGGGCAGGTTGGTTCGCGTGCCAAATGTATCACCACAGGTACGTCATTTTCTGTAAGATTATTTACATCCAATTCTAAATTACATGCAGAACAAACTATGGTACCATTTCTATACCAAAAACCAGCTCTGGCTAGTTCGTCGAATAAGTCGACCCAACTGCCAGGTCACGCAGATAGCGACGTTCAATGATTTCACTAGCACTGTTCATAAGGAAAGGAAGGGAAAGGTATCATTGTGGAAAAATCATGCTGTTTCCAATTTTCATAGTTTAATTGAGTTCCAGGTGGTGGTTGGACTAGAGTGGGGGGGTAATTATACCAATAATCGAATTGTAAAGGTATAAAACCCAGGAAAAAAAAGGTATAATATTGTACAAAAAAAGTGGTTTATATTTATCATAGTTTAATTTGAGTTCATGGAGGTGGTTGGACTAGGGTGTGGGGGGGTAATTATACCAATAATCGAATTCTAACAGTATAAAATCTGGAAAAAAGGCATATTGTGGAAAAATCACGCGGTTTTCAATTTTTGTAATTTAATTGAGTTTCAGGTGATGGTTGGACTAGGGTGGGGGGGTAATTATACCAATAATCGAATTCTAACAATATAAAATCTGGAAAAAAGGCATATTGTGGAAAAATCACGTGGTTTTCGATTTTCATATTCTAATTGAGTTGGGGGTGCTGGTAGGACAGGAGTGGGGGGTAATTCTTTAATTCTCTAATACCAACAGTATAAAATCGGGAAAAAAGGGTTTCATAATGTAAAAATCACGCGGATTTCGATTTTCATATTCTAATTGAGTTGTGGGTGGTGGTTCGACCGGAGTGGGGGTAATTCTTTAATTCTCTAATAGTAACAGTATAAAATCGGGGAAAAAAAGGGTTTCATAATGTAAAAATCACGCGGATTTCGATTTCCATATTCTAATTGAGTTGTGGGTGGTGGTTCGACAGGAGTGGGGGTAATTCTTTAATTCTCTAATACTAACAGTATAAAATCGGGAAAAAGGGTTTCATAATGTACGTGGATTTCGATTTTCATATTCTAATTGAGTTGTGGGTGGTGGTTCGACAGGAGTGGGGGTAATTCTTTAATTCTCTAATACCAACAGTAAAAAATCGGGAAAAAGGGTTTCATAATGTAAAAATCACGCGGATTTCGATTTTCATGTTCTAATTGAGTTGTGGGTGGTGGTTCGACAGGAGTGGGGGTAATTCTTTAATTCTCTAATAGTAACAGTATAAAATCGGGGAAAAAAAGGGTTTCATAATGTAAAAATCACGAGGATTTCGATTTTCATATTCTAATTGAGTTGTGGGTGGTGGTTCGACAGGAGTGGGGGTAATTCTTTAATTCTCTAATAGTAACAGTATAAAATCGGGAAAAAAGGGGTTCATCATGTAAAAATCACGCTGATTTCGATTTTCATATTCTAATTGAGTTGGGGGTGCCTAGTTAAAAAAAAAAAAAAAAAAAACGGTATAACTATTCCTTAGGGACGCACCTACCGGAAACACGGCATCACCACTTACACTCAAAATTGAATAACTATCCTTGGAAATGGACTTGTATGAATGGGTCTCTAGCGTGGTACTAATAATAATTACCGAACCGGTGATGCTACAATGAACATATTATTCCTACCATATTCACATGAAATTCGAGGAAATACCATTATATTTTGACATACGTGTGAATATGAACATATTCCTACCATATTCACATGAAATTCGAGGGAATAACATTATATTTCGACAACATTTACACGACATACGTGTGAATATGAACATATCCGTACCGTATTCACATCAAATTCGAGGGAATACGATAAAATTCGACCATATTTACACAAAATTCGTGTACATATGAACATTTTCCTAGATTTTAACGTGAAATTCGAATGAATACTACGATACATCTACCATATTCACTGGAATGCCATTATATTTCTACAATGCTTACACGAAACTCGTGTGAATATAAACATATTCCTACCACACCCACATGAAACTTAGAGGGAATACGATTAAAATTCAACCATATTTACACGAAATTCATGTGAATATAAACATATTCCTACCTCACTCACATGAACTTCGAGGAAATACGATAAAATTCGACCATATTTACACAAAATTCGTGTGAATATGATCATTTTCCTAAGATTTGACGTGAAATTCGAGTGAATACCACGATACATCTACCGTATTCACGGTGTGAATTCACGTCGTGAATATGGTAGATGTATCATGGTATTCACTCGAATTTCACGTTAAATCTTAGGAAAATGTTCATATTCGCACGAATTTAGTGTAAATATGGTCGAATTTTATGGTGGTGTAGGTGCTACCCATGGTGACCTGAGCCGTCGGTTGGGTGCTGGAGGCGGCGTGCATCTGGTATGACGTGCATCGAAATGTCTTGAGGTGTACGGAAATGATGTCGATCGGATGCGTCGGAGTCAATCACACGTGAATACGGTAGATGTATCGTGGTATTCACTCGAATTTCACGTTAAATCATAGGAAAATGATCATATTCACACGAATTTTGTGTAAATATGGTCGAATTTTATCGTATTTCCTCGATGTTCATGTGAGTGCGGTAGGAATATGTTTATATTCACATGAATTTCGTGTATATATGGTTGAATTTTAATCGTATTCCCTCTAAGTTTCATGTTGGGTGTGGTAGGAATATGTTTATATTCACACGAGTTTCGCGTAAGCATTGTAGAAATATAATGGCATTCCAGTGAATATGGTAGATGTATCATGGTATTCATTCGAATTTCACGTTAAAATCTAGGAAAATGTTCATATGTACACGAATTTTGTGTAAATATGGTCGAATTTTATCGTATTTCCTCGAAGTTCATGTGAGTGTTGTAGGGATATGTTTATATTCACATGAATTTCGTGTAAATATGGTTGAATTTTAATCGTATTCCCTCTAAGTTTCATGTTGGGTGTGGTAGGAATATGTTTATATTCACACGAGTTTCGTGTAAGCATTGTAGAAATATAATGCCATTCCAGTGAATATGGTAGATGTATCGTAGTATTCATTCGAATTTCACGTTACAATCTAGGAAAATGTTCATATGTACACGAATTTTGTGTAAATATGGTCGAATTTTATCGTATTCCCTCGAATTTGATGTGAATATGGTAGGGATATGTTCATATTCACACGTATGTCGTGTAAATGCTGTCGAAATATAATGGTATTCCCTCGAATTTCATGTGAATATGGTAGGAATATGTTCATATTCACACGTATGTCGTGTAGATGATGTCAAAATATAATGGTATTCCCTCGAATTTCAGTCCATTTCCAAGGATAGTTATTCAATTTTGAGTGTAAGTGGTGATGGCGTGTTTCCGGTATAGGTGCATCTCTAAGGAATAGTCATACCTTTTTTTTTTTTTAACTAAATTGGTGACTAGTGGCGAATGCCGTCTTTCCGGTATGCAAGGAACGGAAGATCATTGTGTAATTTGTGTAGGTGTGATTCCTGTGTATTTTAACATGGCATCCCATGCCAAGAGTTAGGAATAACCTCGATCTCTCGTTCGTCGTATCCGAGCCCCTTGACAATGAAATGCGAATCGTGTCCCGAGAGGTTATGTATTAGGCCTGGTAGAAACTTCGGGTTCTGACACCTCAGGTTGCAGCTATTATGTGCTGGACTCCTGTATTTACCAGTAATGTGACAGTGATCACGCCAAACAAAGTGAGAAACCACATCCTTTCCCATGTAGGCAGTCGGTTCTAATGGTATTTCTAACTTAACATCTGCAACTTCATCAGATTTCTTTACATACCTACACCATAACTCGTAGGTATACGCTTTTGAATGGTTTTGGTACAGACTTCTGTTGAACTTTCTGCTGCTGGTTCCAATATTGCTTCGTAGAATTTAGATTCAGGGAGCTTTAGTTCTAGGGTGTTTGAACAAACGTAATTCTGTGACCATGTCTCTATGACAAAGATTTGCTTCATTTAGTAGCTATAGCGGTTCACTGTGTATCAATGAACTAGCCAGGGATGGGTTTTTTTTCGTATAGAAATGGTACCATAGTTTGTTCTGCGTGTAATTTAGAATTGAATGTAAATGATCTTATACAGGGGGACGTGGTGATCCATTTGGTACGCGAACCTACGTGTCCTTTTATTGATCAATGTCGGACATTTACGTTACATGATTTTCCATTTAATCGGTATTTGAACGCCGTCATACACGTATACGCTGAGGGGCCCATACAACCAGCGTGTGTTGAACATACCACTTGTTGTACTCAATTAACCTGTAAAATTTGTATGAGTAGGTAATACAATTGAAATTTTAGTTATATCGTGGTGCTTCCACGTAAGTACTTAGGTACGTGCGGCGCAGACATGGTAGTAGTTGCATCGATTTTTGACCAATATGCACGCGTTTATTTGGTCTTTTATGTAGCGTATTGATCCCATAAACGAAATAGATATAAGAATCATGGCTCGTTAGCCTTACGATTGTGCTATAAACACCTAGATTATATGGGTTATTAGTAAGCTAGGATAAAAAAACGCTGCAAATCCCTGCACAACGGTTTATTATTTTGTATAGAATACCCTTGTGTTACAGATCACAGCTCTATGTATAGATAACCCGTCTATATAATATGATATGTACTATTCTATACATATTATGTAGATCGCAGACCCTCCGTAGGTTAGTACCTAACCCCGTACTCGTTACTAGGTACCTACCTAAATCACGAGTTAAATGTTGCTAAAATAGTTCTGCCGATGACAAACAGTACCTAACAAAAAGAAACACACATAATGAAGTTCTGAAAAGAAATTGTTGATGAGGAGTGAAAAAAGTTGCAAAAGTACCTACCAACAAACTCCAGCCCCTTCTACGTAGATGGTATAATGAACCGTTGTGTAATAATTTACCGTTGAGTAATGATTTACCGTAGTAATAATTTACCCATCAATAATACTTCAACGTTTGTTCAAGTTTCACTACCTACCAACAAACTCCAAAAGAGCCATCATTTTCCAAATTAAATAATATCACAGAACAACCAACTCGACTTCATACTCCGCCAATATAATCAGGTGATCCCTACCAATGATTGGCCGTATTCACAAATTCCTATTGTGGGCGCGTCTCTGGTTACGAGATTTGGTTTGAATTGTATACAATTTCATTCACACTGGAGTCGAAAATGCCTGTCGGTGCAAACTTCGGGGCCTTACTGTGAACGAACGGCTGGACGTACGATGCTCCGGATGGTCTTAAAAAACTCGCAAGTTCAAGAACTATTTAAAACCGTAAAAATATTTACGTAAAAAAATTGTATAGGCGTTTTGAAAATGTCAACCCCTATTTTGAACCCCTTAGAGATGACTCACAGTAACGTCGAGCTTCGAGGACCAACTAGACGCCGAACGGAACCTATAACCCGAATTTCATCAATTTTTTTTCATGGTAACTAAGAAAAGTGGCCCGTACGGCGTACGGCGTACGGCGTACGGCGGACAGACAGAAATATTTTTATTGCAGTTTTGGATTCTACATACCTTGAAACGTAAACCATCAAATTTTGAGGGGGGGTAAGAATTTTTTTTTTCATGCTCGATTCCAATGGTTCATTATTGAAAATAATAAACCAAAAGGATGAAGTGGTTACCTATCGACTGCGTCCGGTGATTGCCATATTACACGTGTACGTTTACGTTTCGTCTCATGCACATGGGGTCCTAGTAACTACGTTGTGTATGTTAGTGGTTTACATGTGTGTTTACACGTGTGCACACACGCGTACGCTCGCAGGCACACACTCACGCACGCACACACACGCGCAAGCACGCACACACACACACACACACACACACACACACACACACACACAACAACAAACACGTTATTACACAACGTGTTGTGTAATACACACGTTGTGTGATACAAGGGTGGGTGTAGTCACCGGTGGCGATCCATTTGGTACTTGAACCTGCGTGTGCTTTTATTGACCAATGACACACAAGTCGTCGGGTGTAGCCGGTGGTGGCTGATGACAGCTGGAGGCGACCGGTGCCTGATGGGGGTGTAATCGCGGACGGATGGTGATGACTGTGATGAGGTATATTATATCCGCAAACGATTATATTTGTGTACTTACCTGGGTGTGATGAGTACCTCCTTACATAGGGCTGGGTGCGTCTATGTATAGGTACGTCTAGGAAATGGTTTTTTGATATCATACATCGAAATGCGTTCCATGGTTGGCATGGGGAGCCGCAGGCGACGCCGCCGGGGGCGGTTAGAGGCGACCGATGTCGGATGGGAGGTCGTCAGCACGTGTAGGCAGTGTAGCAGTCGCATCGATTTTTGTCCAATATGCAAAGCGTTTATTTGGTCTTTATGTAGAGTGTTTATCCCATAACCGAGTAGATCTAAGATTCGTGTATCGTCAGCCTTAAGATTATGGTGTACACATACATAGATATAGGATAGAATAATAATATGTTGTTGTTGTTTGTGGAAATAAATACGACCTGCGGGGTCCCCACGAGCGTTAGGCGTGACTGTAGATCGTTACGTCATTTTATTTTATTCGTAACAATTTACAGTCACGTCTGGTGTTCAAGGGGTTACGACAACTACGACGATTACGACTCCACGTGACACCTCGTCGTGGGTCGGAGGCGGAGGTACTGCTATGTTTGACATATAGCTAGGATTAAACACGGTGCTTAAACTAGGTGTACTGTCATAATACTAACGCAATATTAGCTTTGTTGTTTTCAATAATACTCACCAGGTACTTACCACCCTACGGTGCACCACCCGGTGGTGGTGACCACCGGATACCGGCGACGTCCTGTATGATGCCCACAGGTGACCGGCTACGTCCCGTGTGGTGACTAGAGTCGACCTGTGATGGCCGTGTCGGATAGCTGCGGGCTGTGGTATGATGTATATCAACTACACCTGGGTAAGTACGTTTCCTACGTAAGTATCTAACACTTACCAGGTACCTAGAGCGACGACGAGGCTACCGCTGGAGGCGTCAGATGGTGGCGTCGGTTGGAGGCGGTGGCGCAGTACGTTTGTGACGTAGGTACATCACCGTTGCGGACTGAGTGACGTAGGTACTACCACACCGTGTGAAGGGGACTTTGCGACGTGGGGACCCCCCCTGTGTGAAGGGGACTTTGTGACGTGGGACACCCCCCCCCCCCCCCCCCCCGTGTGACTAGGGGCTTTGATCGAAAAAGCCCCCTAGTACACCCCTACTAAGAAGTCTTATTATCGCCTTATTATGAATCTTATTATTGGCTCTGCTTATTTGCCTGAATACCTGTAACCTACCAATTTGAATGTCACTTTCTGGAACTGGAAACTTTTGGTTTATTATTTTCAATAATGAACCATTGGAATCGAGCATGAAAAAAAAAATTCTTACCCCCCCTCAAAATTTGATGGTTTACGTTTCAAGGTATGTAGAATCCAAAACTGCAATAAAAATATTTCTGTCTGTCCGCCGTACGCCGTACACCGTACGCCGTACGCCGTACGCCGTACGGGCCACTTTTCTTAGTTACCATGAAAAAAAATTGATGAAATTCGGGTTATAGGTTCCGTTCGGCGTCTAGTTGGTCCTCGAAGCTCGACGTTACTGTGAGTCATCTCTAAGGGGTTCAAAATAGGGGTTGAAATTTTCAAAACGCCTATACCATTTTTTTTACGTAAATATTTTTACGGTTTTAAATAGTTCTTGAACTTGCGAGTTTTTTAAGACCATCCGGAGCATCGTACGTCCAGCCGTTCGTTCACAGTAAGGCCCCGAAGTTTGCACCGACAGGCATTTTCGACTCCAGTGTGAATGAAATTGTATACAATTCAAACCAAATCTCGTAACCAGAGACGCGCCCACAATAGGAATTTGTGAATACGGCCAATCATTGGTAGGGATCACCTGATTATATTGGCGGAGTATGAAGTCGAGTTGGTTGTTCTGTGATATTATTTCAGTTGAAAAATGATGGCTCTTTTGGAGTTTGTTGGTAGGTAGTGAAACTTGAACAAACGTTGAAGTATTATTGATGGGTAAATTATTACTAGGTAAATCATTACTCAACGGTAAATTATTACACAACGGTTCATTATACCATCTACGTAGAAGGGGCTGGAGTTTGTTGGTAGGTACTTTTGCAACTTTTTTCACCCCTCATCAACAATTTCTTTTCAGAACTTCATTATGTGTGTTTCTTTTGTTAGGTACTGTTTGTCATCGGCAGAATTATTTTAGCAACATTTAACTCGTGATTTAGGTAGGTACCTAGTAACGAGTACGGGGTTAGGTACTAACCTACGGAGGGTCTGCGATCTACATAATATGTATAGAATGGTACATATCATATTATATAGATGGGTTATATATACATAGAGCTGTGATCTGTAACAGAAGGGTATTCTATACAAAAATAATAAACCGTTGTGCAGGGATTTGCAGCGTTTTTAAATACGTATCCCGATTTCAAATTATTGCTGGTGGGGGATTATAATTTGCCCGGTTTGATTTCGGACCTGTCGGCGGGGGTAATGGAGGGTACTCGACTTGGGGATAAGGCCCAGATCCTGTTGGACTCCTTGAATTTACATGGTCTTAAGCAACGGAATGGCCTAGTAAACCCCTATGGGGATATACTTGATTTAATAAATCAAGTATATACATAATATGTATCTATAACTGTGAACAGTACCCGAACTTCTTTGTTGAACCCGGATAAAGCCCACCCTCCATTCGATTGTTACGTTACGATCGAGAGGCACAGAGATAGTTTTCTTTCTAACTCCAAAATTTACATATAATTTCAAAAAGGCTACGGTTTCCTACGTAAGTATCTAACACTTACCAGGTACCTAGAGCGACGACGAGGCTACCGCTGGAGGCGTCAGATGGTGGCGTCGGTTTATTATTTTGTACGGAATACCCTCCTGTTACAGATCACAGCTCTCCGTATAGATAACGCTTCTATATAATATATTTATGTACCATTCTATACATATTATGTAGATCGCAGATCCTCCGTAGGTTAGTACCTAACCCCGTACTCGTTAATAAGTAGGTACCTACCTAATCACGAGTTAAATTTGCTGAAATAATTCTGTCGATGACAAACTAACTCAAATGGCAAAAAGAAACGCAAATCATGAAGTTCTGAAGGGAAATTGTTGATGAGGAGTGAAAAAAGTTGCAGAAGTACCAACCAACAAACTCCAGCTCCATCTACGTAGATGGTATAATGAAACGCTGTGTAATAATTTACCGTTGTGTAATAATTTACCATTGTTTAATAATTTAGCCAATAATACTTCAACGTTTGTTCAAGTTTCACCACCTATCAACAAACTCCAAAGGAGCCATCATTTTGGTTTATTATTTTCAATAATGAACCTTCGGAATCGAGCATGGAAAAAAAAAATTCTGACCCCCTCTCAAAATTTGATGGTTTACGTTTCAAGGTATGCAGAATCCGAAAATGCAATAACAAAATTTCTGTCTGTCCGCCGTACGCCGTATGCCGTACTGAGCACTTTTCTTAGTTACCATGAAAAAACGCTGCAAATCCCTGCACAACGGTTTATTATTTTGTATAGAATATCCTTCTGTTACAGATCACAGCTCTATGTATAGATAACCCGTCTATATAATATGACATTGTAGTGATTGAGGACAGAACAGACAAGGCGAAAGCTAGCTGGAGAATGGTTATATAATTGTTGGCCCCTTGGCTCTTTATAGTCCCCTGACATGATCAGAGGGTGGTCGGGGGGTCCCCACTCTGAGGTACAGCATGTATGTATATCGCATTGGTTGTGGAGGAGCAGCCGATCACAACACTGCTCCCCCCAGAATTTAAGTAACGCATGTTTTAAATTTTGTTTGGCGTGCCGGTTTCGTGGCGTGCATGGGTGGCTGAGCGTGTGGGTCGTTGGGCTGTCCGTGTGGATGCGTGGGTCGGTGTCGTGGGGCGGTGGGGCGTGTCCGTTTAGTGGCGGGTGCGCCGGTGCTGGCGTGATGGGTTGCGCCGGTGGCGGATGCTGGCCGTGCGGTAGTGGGGCTTCGGTTTCCGGGGGCGTTGCGGCGTTAGCGGCGGTGCCGGCTTGGGCGACGTCGGCCGTGCCGTGGGCGTGGCGGAGAGTGACGTGCCGGGGTTGTCCGTCTGCGTGCCGCGTTCCATAGTTGCGAGTAGAGCTTTGGCTATGTGGCGGGCGTAGGTGGCCTTGTTAGAGGTGTTGGGCGAGACTTGCACTTCTACCGTGTGCTGTGCGGGCCGTCTTACTCCGTGAAGGCAGCAGTCGCTGCAGGTGCCGACGTACGGCGGGAGGTGCAGCGTGACTGTGTGGTTCGGGGGTGTAGCGACGGTGAGCACGGGTGTGCCTGGTGTCGCCGTCGACGGCTGCGGGGTGAGCGGGCGGATGGTGGGGTGGCGGGCGCTGCTGCGCCTTGTCCTTCCGGGGCCGCACGTGGATGGGGATCGCGCCGGCTCGAGAAATGGCCATCGCCTGACGGATGGGGATCGGGCCATATCGACCTGGAAGCTGTGGCCGGGTTGGCTTCCGCTTCGCCGGGGCATGATGGGGAGGTCGCGGAGAAGCTGGGCGGCTGTAGGCGGTTTCGGCGACATGGCTGTATAGTGGTTGACGTTGCTTGTGGGCTTTTATAGTCGGGGCTGTGGGGCGGGGGCGGCCGGCGGTATGTGGGGGGTGTCCGTGGTGTGCGTAGGTGGGGGTGCCGGCTTACATCGGTCGATGGACACTGACGGCGTACGGCGGTCGCCCGTGAGGTAAGTGACTGTTTTGCCGTCGTTTGTGAGTATTTGATGTGGGCCGGTGTAGGGTGGCTCTAGTTTCCCCCGTGGTGTGTCGACGCGTACGTACACATGGGTCGCTGTGCGCAAGGTAGTTGGCATGTAAGACTGAGTGTAGTGGCGGTAAGACTCGTTCGTGTGGAGGGGTACGGTTGTCGGTGGCGGCTGAGCGAACAAATCCCCTGGGAGGCGTGGTGTGGCCGAAAAGAGGCGTTGAGCCGGCGAGTAGCCGTCGGGGCCCGGGCGGTTTCGTAGGCCGAGGAGGAGGTCGCTGAGTTGAGTGGCCCAAGTGCGGGACGTGGCGGTAGCGATTATTGCGTCCTTAAGGACGCGGCGTAGGCGCTCGACTAGGCCGTTCGCTTGTGGGTGGTATGTGTTCGTGTGATGGAACTCCGTGCCCATGGATGTGCAGTATTTGTGAAAGTCGGCGGAGGTGAACTGTGTGCCCTGGTCGGTGGTTATGTGTGCAGGGGAGCCGTAGCGTGCGATCCAGTGTGTGTGTAGGGCCGTGATTACTGCGTCGGCGGAAATGGTCGATAGGGGGGCGCATTCGAACCAGCCGGTGGCGCGGTCGATCATCGACAGTATATATTTTTTTGTTGCCGACGGTGGTAGTGGGCCGAAGAGGTCTATGTGAACGTGTTCGAGCGGCGCTGCGTCAGGGAATTCGCCGAGGGGGGCCCTGATGCGGCGCGTTGTTTTTGCGCGGTTGCAGCTGGGGCAGGCGCGTGAATAGTCTGATTGATGTCATCATGTTTGGCCAGTAGTATCGGGCTCGAATGAGGGCGGTCGTTGCTTTTATCCCTGGGTGCGTCATCCCGTGTAAGTGCCGGAATACGGCGTGGCGAAGCGGCGTCAGGATGTAGGGGCGGGGCGCGGCGCGGCGTCGGTGTCGTCACACATGATGTCGTGGCCTTGTATGCGGTGTGCCGTGAGGGTTATGGTGGTGAGGTGGTCATCGGCGGCATGTGCGTCGGCGAGTTGTTCGATCGTGAAGGGAGTGCGATGGTCCGCGACCGCGTGGGTAGCGGGTATGTTAGCCGTCGGTGGTAGGCGAGAGAGATAGTCGGGTGGTATCATTTCCACTAGGGGGCGAAGAGTAGATGCGGCTCGTGGTAAGGCTCGGTGATAGAAGCTAATCAGGCCGAGGAACGTTCGGAGCTCGTGGACGGTGTTGGGTCGAGGAAATTTCTTGATGAGGGCCGTGCGTTCCGGTAGGGGTGTGATCCCGTCGGCTGAGACGTTATGGCCGAGAAATTTGACTGACGGTCGGGCGAGCTGGCATTTGGCAGTGTTGATTTGTAGGCCGTATTTGGCGAGGGTCTCGAGGAGCGTGCGTACGTGGGTGTAGTGTTCACACGGGGTCGCCGAGGCGACCAGTATGTCATCAAGGTAACAGTTCACGAAGGGTAGGTTGCGTAGGACGTGGTCCATGTAGCGTTGCCACGTTTGCGCTGCGTTTCGTAAGCCGAAATTCATTCGTTTGAATTGGTAGGCGCCGAAGGGGGTTAGGATCGTCGTTTTCGGTACGTCGCGTTCGCTGATATTGCAGTGGAAAAATGCGCGGGCAAGGTCGAACATGCTGTACACGGTGGTCCCGTACAGGGCTGTCGTGAAGTCGTGTAGGTGTGGGACGGTGTAGCGATCCGGTATTGTGAGCCGATTCAGTGCCCTGTAGTCCCCAACGGGGCGTATATCGCCGTCGGGTTTCGGGACGATGTGTAGCGGGCTTGACCACGGTGCTTCCGAAGGTTCGATGACCCCCGCCGCTAGTAGTTCGCCGAAATGGGCCTTTGCTTTCGCGTAAAGGTCCGGTGATAATCGGTGAAGTTTCGCATGACACGGGGGTCCCTTCGTGACAATATGATGTTCCACGGGCGCGTCGCATGGTGTGTCGGATGGTTTGTAGCCGTCGAGGAGGGCTTGGAAGCGGGGCTCGTTCGTTGTAGTGGTGCAAATTGATTGTCCCGGAGGTACGAGTTCCACTGTTCCGGTAATGTACCGCTCCGTGGCCGCGTTGATGAGTCGGGCGTTGGGTAGGTCGACGAGTAGGCCGTGATACGTCAAAAAGTCGGAGCCGAGGATCGGTGTTGATACTTCGGCGACTGTGAAGGTCCATTCGTACGGAGGAAGATCAGGTAGGTGAACTGAGGCGGCGTGTGTTCCGTACATCTTGATCTCGGTGCCATTTGCGGCACGTAAAGCGCTTGGACGTGTGGTTCTTCGACGTAGCAGGGTGTTCGGGACGATTGACACGACGGAGCCGGTGTCAACGAGGAAGTGTAGGGCGGTTCGCTTGCATCCAATGAAGACCTGAGAGGTTGGTGGGTTGCGCACGGCCGTTACGGCTGGTCGGGCCGTGCGTTGTCGTTTTCCGACGGTTTCGTGCGCCAGCTGCAGGGGCTGCTGCATTTCAGTGCTCGGGGGCCCCATGTGCGGTGGTAGAAGCATCGGAAGGTGCGTGTGTAGCTAGAAGGCGAGTTTTCAACGTCTGGTAGCTGTTGGCGTTCGAGGGGTTGAGGTCGGCGCAGAGATCCGCTTGTCGGGGCTCGAGTGCTAGGAATGCTCGGGCCAACTTCGTCGTTGGCGTTGTGAGGCCTTCGTGTGCGAGTATGATCTCGAGTTGTGCGAACCAGACGTGCGGAAATGCGGGGTCGAACGGCCGGAGCTTGAGGATCGATGGCGGACTCGCTTCGGGAGTTTTTGCGGTTTCTGCTCCGTCATCGTCTTTTTCTTCGAAGGTGGCAGTCCGTTGAGGTGTCAGCAGGAAGTGTGCGAGGCGCCGGCGTCTGTTTCCTTATATAGGAATCGGATGGTGGGGCGAAGTAGCGGGAGGCGCTGCGATAGCCGTCGAGGCGGGCGTCGAAGTGGGGCGCCGCTGTGGCGTCGGTGGGGGCTGCGCGTGGTGGGGCGCGTTGCTGCGGAGGCGGTGCTTCTACGCAGTCGAACGGCGGGCGCTGAGCGGCGTTGTCGACGTCGGTTGGTCACCAGTGTAGTGATATAGGAAGTAACAGACGAGGCCGTGGTTAGCTTGAGAATGGTTATCTAATGGTTGGCCGCTTGGCTCTTTATAGTCCCCTGACATGATAAGAGGGGGGTCGTGGGGTCCCCACTCTGAGGTACAGCATGTATGTACATCGCATTGGTTGTGGAGGAGCAGCCGATCACAACTGATATGTACTATTCTATACATATTATGTAGATCGCAGACCCTCGGTAGGTTAGTACCTAAAGGTGCAAATTCCTAGACGCGACTCACGACTGCGACTGCGGCTCACGATTGGCCGCGTCGCACTCCTTCAATGCATTCTTACGGAACAACATTCCTAGGCGCGTTTCCCAGCCATACGACTCAATGCGTCTGACGGCTGATGAGCGCGTCTGCGACTCCACTGGTAGGGTGAGCAGTCCAGCCGCACGCCGTGTGCGACTGAGGTATGCAAACCCGCTCGAGAGTTCTGTTTGCATTCTTCATTTTGCTCCGACAACCTAGAGTAAAATACTATTTCCTCGTTTCCTTCATCCTGTCGCTATAATGACTTGAGAGTGGATCAAGTAGATATTTATTTAGTTGATACGTTACTAGGTTGATAGGTTATAGGTTGATAGGTTAGGAAAAGAAACAGTGAAATTTGACGGGAATCAGCACAGCTTAAAAATTAAGCATTATTTACCTCAGTGTGAGGGCCAGTTTTTCTTCAGCAGCAATAGGGTCTGGAACCCTATTGTACCCAGCGACGTAGAGTGTGTCCTTAGAGTGGTCACAAAAAGTCAACTTTCGAAATTCAATCGTGGCAACCCCCTAAAAGGTGCCATTTGACTAGAAAATGAGATTCCCAAAGTTTTAGGTCGATCGGCACATTAACCCGTGCCGCATCGAGGTTGAAGTTTAGAAAAACTCACTTTTTTTCATAAAAATATTATTTCTTTCCTCATAACATAGTAACCATTTTTCCTAGAGAATTGAAATTGGTCTTATTTTATTTGAAATGTTATCTTCTTCAACTTTTACTCCAATAATTTTTTCGCTAGATCCTATAGATTTTATGTTATTCAGCTTTTCCAATCTCAAAACGTGGTCCGTTTCAGCAAATGTGCCTTTTTACGCATACCCCTAAAAACCACACATGTATCAATTTTCAATATACCAGAGTGATAAAGAAGTATCAAATTGCCTAGAGGTCGATTTCATTGACTGGAGTGTGGTTTTTAGGGGTAGGTATGCGTAAAAAGGAACATTATTTGCTGAAACGGACCACGTTTTGAGATGGGAAAAGCTGAATAACATAAAATCTACATGATGTAGCGAAAAAATTATGGAAGTAAAAGTTGAAGAAGATAACATTTTAAATAAAATGAGACCAATTTCAAGTCTCTAGGACAAATGGTTACTATGTTATGAGGAAAAAAAGAGTATTTTTATGAAACAAAGTGAGTTTTTCTGATCTTCAACCTCAATGCGGCACGGGTTAACGTTATCCGATCGACCTAAAACTTTGGGAATCTCATTTTCTAGTCAAATGGCACCTTTTAGGGGGTTGCCAGAAGTGATTTTCTCCAAAAAAAATTTGCCTATTGCCTTGTGACCACCCTAGTGTGTCCTCCACCAGTGACAAAACGTAGGTGAACTGAGGCACGTTCAGCCTGAAAAAACTCCGGAAGCGGATGGCGTCGTCCTTCAAATGGCCGTTTATCAGTAGGTTATGAAAGCCTTCATCTCTCCTCGTTCGAAACATGTCAGCGTGGGGTTCCCGGGCAATCGTCAAAAATAATTCATCTTCCTCCTCTTCTTCCGCTAACAGGAGAGCGAGCACCTTCTTCACGGACATCTTGAGCCAGACTGACACAGCGGCCAGCCGTACCTAGGAATTGTAGTCAAATTCAAACCTCAGTTGGGAGGCCGCCACTGACTCGGGCGGTACCTCCGAATTTGACTAGGGCGGTAGGACTCAGAGGGAGGAGGCCTTCTGCGCCTCTTTCCGGCGCAACTGGAGGAGGGGCGGATATAAATACCCCCGCTCCCGACCGCCAGAACACAACCCCAGAGACCTTACCTGAGACCTGACCTGCGACCAGACCTGCGATATTTGATTGAGTTGAGTTGAGAGAGTGATAGCCATTTTGTTTGACCCCAGTAGTAGATTCGTTGTTTGTGATTTGGACTGTAAAATTGACTTCCCTTTGATTATTCCTTTAAATTCGACGCCAAGAGAGAGAGGACGGGAGGTTTCCGTATTCCCACCAGCCACAGCCAGCACCCGGCGAGCCCCTGCCTTGAACCCACAAGGTACTGCCGTAATCACCCACCTGTTGCAGGCAGATCCAACTGGAGGAGCCAGGACGAGCCCGGAGACGGACTTCCCGAGACGAACCAGGAGAATTACCGGAGGAAAGGCCTAAGGCCCCTTTATTTCCTAGTCCGAAACTTAAGCGACACTGTCGCGTAACAGCGCCCCTCAGGCCTTCTGCAATCACACAAATCCTTACAGAGGTAATTCAGAACGTTCCCGTTTTGTTTCAGTACCTCTGCAGACTTCTCTCAAATTGAGCCCTGATTTCATCCCCAAAGTCTTCAACAGTTCACTCAACGAACCCAGTCATCAGACCCCATCAGAACCCATCCAAGACTCCGACTCTGTTGCCATTACATCATCACACATTTCTACACCACTTGTAAAATCTCTGAATCTATTAGTTTTGCCCCTTTGCTATGTAATTAGAATCCCGTTTATTCGCGCACTTAAAGTAAATTCTTGTTCTTGTATCGAGTCATCCGCCTTCGCGACCCCAAATTGTGCTAGCTCTTTTTACAATAAATTCGTTCATTTCGTTAACTTCCTCTTGTTTTAATTATTATCCGAACACCGTAGAGTCACAATTTCACTAGTCTTTCAGCTGGAGAACCTTGCCTTGGAGACGTCCAAACCTGTAGCGACACTGTGCAAAATCGCTGCAGGGCCAACTGCTCACCTACAAAATTCTCAGGTAATACGTTCAGACTCCCATTTTAGGTCACCTCTAGTTACTCGCCATCCATCCACAGGAGGTAACAACGGGCGTCTGAACACATTACAGAATGTTACAAGTTTGCGGCGTCCGACTGCGTCTGTCGACCGAAAATCGTGAGCCGCAGTCGCAGTCGTGAGTCGCGTCTAGGAATTTGCACCTTAACCCCGTACTCGTTACTAGGTACCTACCTAAATCACAAGATAAATGTTGCTAAAATAATTCTGCCGATGACAAACAGTACCTAACAAAAAGAAACACACATAATGAAGTTCTGAAAAGAAAATTGTTGATGAGGAGTGAAAAAAGTTGCAAAAGTACCGTACCTACCAACAAACTCCAGCCCCTTCTACGTAGATGGTATAATGAACCTTTATGTAACAATTTACCGTTGAGTAATGATTTACCGTAGTAATAATTTACCCATCAATAATACTTCAACGTTTGTTCAAGTTTCACTACCTACCAACAAACTCCAAAAGAGCCATCATTTTTCAAATGAAATAATATCACAGAACAACCAACTCGACTTCATACTCCGCCAATATAATCAGGTGATCCCTAGCAATGATTTTATCTCCGCCAAATTTCCTATTGTGGGCGCGTCTCTGGTTACGAGATTTGGTTTGAATTGTATACAATTTCATTCACACTGGAGTCGAAAATGCCTGTCGGTGCAAACTTCGGGGCCTTACTGTGAACGAACGGCTGGACGTACGATGCTCCAGATGGTCTTAAAAAACTCGCAAGTTCAAGAACTATTTAAAACCGTAAAAATATTCACGTAAAAAAATGGTATAGGCGTTTTGAAAATTTCAACCCCTATTTTGAACCCCTTACAGATGACTCACAGTAACGTCGAGCTTCGAGGACCAACTAGACCCCGAACGGAACCTATAACCCGAATTTCATCAATTTTGTTTCATGGTAACTAAGAAAAGTGGCCCGTACGGCGTACGGCGTACGGCGGACAGACAGAAATATTTTTATTGCAGTTTTGGATTCTACATACCTTGAAACGTAAACCATAAAATTTTGAGGGGGGTAAGAATTTTTTTTGGTTTATTATTTTCAATAATGAACCATTGGAATCGAGCATGAAAAAAAAAAAAATTCTTACCCCCCCTCAAAATTTGATGGTTTACGTTTCAAGGTATGTAGAATCCAAAACTGCAATAAAAATATTTCTGTCTGTCCGCCGTACGCCGTACGCCGTACGGGCCACTTTTCTTAGTTACCATGAAACAAAATTGATGAAATTTGGGTTATAGGTTCCGTTTGGGGTCTAGTTGGTCCTCGAAGCTCGACGTTACTGTCAGTCATCTCTAAGGGGTTCAAAATAGGGGTTGAAATTTTCAAAATGCCTATACCATTTTTTTACGTGAATCTTTTTATGGTTTTAAATAGTTCTTGAACTTACGAGTTTTTTAAGACCACCCGGAGCACCGTACGTCCAGCCGTTCGTTCACAGTAAGGCCCCGAAGTTTGCACCGACAGGCATTTTCGACTCCAGTGTGAATGATACAACAGAAGAAATCTCGTCACCAGGGACACGCCGATTTTATTGGTGGGGTACCTAAGAGGTCGAGTTGGTTGTTCTGTGATATCATTTCATTTGAAAAATGATGGCTCTATTGGAGTTTGTTGATAGGTAGTGAAACCGATTTTATTGGTGGGGTACCTATGAAGCATTATTGTGGCAGTTGAAGTATTATTGATGGGTAAATTATTACATAATGGCAAATTATTACACAACGACAAATTATTACAGAACGGTAAATTATTACACAACGGTAAATTATAACAACGGTAAATTATTACACAACGGCTCATCTACCCAGAAGGGGCTGGATTTTGTTGATAGGTACATACTTTTGCAACTTGAACAACCGTTGAAGCATTATTGATGGGCAAATTATTACACAACGGTTCATTATTCTATCTCCGTAGAAGTGGAACCTATACTGGTAAATTATTACACAACGGTTTAGAGAGGTACCTAGTAACGAGTACGGAGTTAGTTACTAACCTACGGAGGTCTGCGATCTACATAATAATTATGTTGTGTAGAATAGTACATAATATGTTATATAGAAGGGTTATCTATACGGAGACCTGTGAACTGTAACAGGAGGGTATTCTGTACAAAATAATAAACCGTTGTGCAGGGATTAGCAGCGTTTTTCATGCTCGATTCCAATGGTTCATTATTGGAAATAATAAACCAAAATTGATGAAACTCGGGTTATAGGTTCCGTTTGGGGCCTAGTTGGCCCTCGAAGCTTGGCGTTACTGTCAGTAATATCTAAGGGATTAGAAGTAGGGGTTGAGGTTTTCAGAACGCCGTAGATCGAAAAATTTCGATAGGTTATGGTTTTTTTTTACGTTATTAAATTTGTCTTGAGCTAAACAATTCTTTGAGACCACCCGGAGCCCAGCCGTTCGTACGCACCAAAAATCTTCGTCAACCTGATCGTGAATCAAACGGTATAAATCCGGCCCGGATATCATCACTAGGGAGCACCTGATTATAATCAAGGATGGCTGTATGAAGTCAAGTTGGTTGTTATGCGATATAATTTCATTTTATAAGGATGGACTTTATAAGTTATGGATGGCACTTCTGAAACTTGAACAAACGTTGAGGTGTTATTGATGGGTAAATTATTACACAATGGTAAATTATTACACAACGGCAATTATTAGACAACGGTAAATTATTACACATCGGTAAATTATTACATAACGGTTCATCTACCAAGGGGCTGGATTTTGCTGATCGGTACTTTTGCAACATGAACAAACGCTGAAGTATTATTGATGGGTAAATTATTACACAATGGTAAACTATTACACAACGGTAAATTATTACACAACGGTTCATCTACCAAGAAGGGGCTGGATTTTGTTGATCTATACTTTTGCAACTTGAACAACCGTTGAAGCATTATTGATGGGCAAGTTATTACACAACGGTTCATTATACTCGACCACGAGGGTAGGTATTGACCACTGTTGTATATATTTGCCGGTTCAGCCGCATTCGGCCTATGCCTACCCAAGATGTAGCTAAGATGGAGAGGGGGGGCGGGGCGCTGCAGCCAGAGCAGAGGACCCAGCTAAGGAGGGGGAGGGGTGGGGAGGGGCCAGGCGACGAGAGTGGAAAAATACGAAAAGGTGAATCATACAACGACGTCGAGTCCGAGAGATAATATTTCGAGAGTTTAGAGCGTCAAGGACATCCTCCAGTCGAAGTAGGGAGGTTTTCGAGGGAGTAAAAGCTAGACAGTTATGGATGAGGAAGAGGAGGGAGGGGTAAGAGAAAACTGGGCAATATTATCTTTGAAGCTAGTTTAGTATGAATCCAACCATTGACCGTACCACAGCGCGATGAGAATAACAACGATGCAAACGTTTCAAGACTTGATTTCGTCTCAAGAATACAAAGAACTTCTTAATCTACGGCGACACAACCCTTTACTCGCCAGCAAGGAACGCGTGGAAATGTTGTTGAATATTATTAAAAGGCATGATGCTATCCTAGATACGATAGACCAATTGGAAGGAGACTATGAAGTCGACGGGGGACATTTAGCAAATTGTTGGGGATTTAAAGCTGTTAATACGGGCGAATATGATGTCCCGTGTTGTTGCAGATGTACTTCATTTTGGTGGAGTGTCCGCTTGATTTTACCAGATTTAAAACGATTATCAGCTATTATTAACGGTCGTTCAACCCCACCATTAACAATAAGTGAAGAAGAAGAAGAATGAATGTGATATATAATGTGTTTTACTCGTTGTAACCCCCCATTCTGGAGACAATAGCAGACTGCAGAGGATTTGGGATGTGTTGAAAAAAGAGGCGAAGTTTATAATACATTATTTAATGAATCGAGAAAAGACGCAATACAATTTGTATCATTCGTCAGAGATAACGATAACTTTACAAACAGATAAAAGGAAGAAATTGTTGATAGACGAAAAAAAAAATCCGTGGTGGCTGCATTCTTCTGTCACATTTGTTGGATCTTGACGTGTTCTTCTTCAATGGTCAACAGCCGCCGACGTCCGAGGAATCCAGCCTTTTTCATCAAACCCGAGATATTTAACGTATATTTTATCTTTTTGTTTACGTAAAATTTTTTCAATTAAATATATTTCGTCATGACGGACTGGCTGTAGTTCTTCTTTATAAAATCTCCCTTTGATGACTCGAAGATTTTTATCTCTCAACGTATAAGTGTACGGGACCGTGCGATGAATAGCTTGTATATGGAAAATTTCGGGGGACCAGTTGATCATGTATCCTTTTGAAAATGCTGTTTTCTCTTTCGATATTCTCACAGGATCGTCAAGTTTGAAATGCGGTTTAGACGTCTGTGGTGGTGGTGGTCTCGTAAAAAATGTTTCCAAAATATATTTTTCGTTGCTCGAGTCGACTTCCGACGGCTTACGTTTTATTTTAGAATGAATAGTGTTATTGTAATCGTTCAATAGTCGAGGAAGTATGTCTACGAATCTATACTTTCCTCTACCGTGAAACTCGGCCCACATTTTCGTTTTTAAAGTTCGATTAAACCGTTCGACGATCGAGCATTTTATTTTGGAAAATGAGCCGTAATGGTTTATTTTCCATTTTTTCATTAAATCACGAAAACGCGAATTGAAAAATTCGCGCCCGTTATCAGATTGGATGTTGACAGGAGCCACTTTAGCTGATAAAAGTACTTTTTCCATGGCTTTGGTGACATCCTCCGCATTTTTCCTTTTCACGGGCACCGCCCAAGCAAACTTGGAAAACGTATTGATCACCGTTAAAATGTATCGGTGACCATTATTAAACTTCGCGTAAGGGATCATCTCAACCAAATCTATTTGCCATAAATCATTAATGCCTCTGGGTAAAATCGATCTTCTGGGATACTTGATACGGGCCGGTTTAAGCAATTCCTTAATCACTTCTTTCTTTACCGATGTTGACACCATTGCTGTTGGTAACGGTCGGCGCCGACGTTTTGTTCAAACTGTCACTCAACTCGGCTATCAAGGTCTTTTTCAAGTTAATCAGCTCTCCTCTCAGATATTTCAAGGTCACGGTATCTTGTTCCGACACAGGGTCGGCAATCTTGCGGTTTTTAGCATCGTAGGTACCGAGCAATGTTCGATAAAATAACGTTTTAATCCAAACATGTACCATTGTTGAGGTTCCATCAAGTTTATTATTTTCATGTAAGACTAACGTTGTCTACTGTTGGAAAATATCCATCGATCGTAAATATTCTACAGGGGTTAAAGAATAAACGGAACATGAGAAACATGTTAATAAATACGTTCCTTGAAGAAGAAAGACCCATTAATAAGGCATTATTACCCGCGTTTGTAAGCTGGTATACCACTAACCATGAATAATGAAAACTATCTCCTAATAAAGGTTCGTGATAAAGTTTCCTACGGCATTTATCGATTAAGGGAAAAAAATACCGATGGAAGATAACAAATCATTTCAAACTATTGTATGAGGTATATCAATAACGAAAAATATAATAATGAAAAATATAAAGTTTCCTAATAATAAAGTTTCCTATTTCCATGAAAATGTCAGTAATGGATGGGGTGAAGCAAAAGAGCTATGAAAACAGTTCAATTTTCACTATTTATTCACATATTGGATGGCAAACATCTGTGGTGTAATGCTGAATATTCTGTATGTAGCTCATTACAATAAACGCGCTGAAATATATTCCCGCATCTTTTGTGATTGAAGAATCCTCTAAGTACTGGAGTTTCTCCCGACCATGATGATGATGATGTTTCAAATGTTTTGAAGCGAGGAAACGTCTAGTTGGTCAGGTTCCGTATAAAACCCCGCTATCTGAATCATATCTAGTGGGGGTTGACTCGCAGTGCTGGCTCCCAAATCATGATGGACTCCACTCACAGCTGTCAAGTCTCTCATTTTATCCATAACACAGTTTATAGTTGGAATCAGAGTGATCAAACTGGACGTGGCCTTTGCACTTAATGTGATAGTAGATGGCTCAGTATGTAGGAGACGATCCAGCCAGTTCGGATGGTAACTTAGTATCAAATGCTGTTGCGGCGTACTACTCGCAGACGTGTGTGTTCCATGAAAAAACGTAGCATCAATTTTACGATCTGCTTGCTGCAGCTTCTCACTGAACAGTTCCCAGTCATCCATACAAATGTAGAACGCCGCCCCACGAGGTCTTCTTATCACAATCACAATTGTAGTCAAGTCAGACAGACCAACGATCAACTGAAGATTTTTTGCGCTATCAATGTTGAATGTACTGGAGAGCATTAACGAGTCCATGATGATGACGATGGCGATTGTATACTAGTGGCTTACTCTCGCTGACCCGTATTTTTATAATCAACCATCCCCTCCCCATTGCTGTCAATAGCAAATTATTTTCTTATTTCTTAGCTTCATAGTGTTTATTTGCGTAAGATATCGTAACATAATCTTGAGGTGAATTGGCCTCCCCGGTGCCAAGTAGACGATATGTTCCAAAATGTAGAGTTCGAGTTTTATCATTTCTTACGAAGGGGAGTGAGCCTAGTGTAACAACATCTGACGTATTTATTGGAGGTTTCACATTAATCAATCGTTTTTCATTAAAATCAACTACATTAGGCTTGGCTGATATAATATGATTTTTCTTTATTAGTTCCTCTAATGCTGAATCCAGTTCCTTTACAATTATTTCGCTCACCAACTCGTTCAAAATATTTGACTCCGTAGAGCGAGGAGACAATTTCATGGGTTGAGATCCAAATCTGCTGATCGCTGACATGATAATGGTTATCAAGTGATTATGTTCAACTCTTTTAATTCTTCAATTAAGGAAAATATTTCAGGGTCGTGAGAAGTATTTCCTGCTTGTTTTGAAGCAAGCAACAGACGTAGGCGATCGACTAATTCGTTAGGATCATCAAAGTAGACGTATCGTGGTCGTTCATTCACTACTCGAATAAATCCTTTTCCAGTCTTTTTAATTGCGAGTAAGTCCTTTAGTAGATACTTATACTTGTACCCGCTCACATTGTACGGTCTCAATCTTGAATAACCCTGTCGAGCAACATCACTGTGCACGATCAAATCTCTGTAGTTTGCACGATCAATGGCGGTGTATGTATCTGGATCTGGCACCTTTAGGAAAAGTAAGTTGAGCAATCCTTCAGTTATCGGGTGTTTCACTTTATCGTCCAAGTAGATATAGTCACGATCAAGATGTAGCTCCCGGTTCCCTAAACTGAGAGTACCGTTTGCATTAACTTTGGGTCCATATATAGTATCCAAATCCAAGCCCTTCTTGTCTCCCGTTATTAGAGCGAGTAAGAAAGGTCTGGCAAATGAGTGAAATTGGCGAAATTGTGTCTCAATTTCCCTCTCCCCCTCCGGGGTTTTACTAGCTTCCTTCAACGCATTTTTAATTAGTGTATCCCTTCTTGGTGTACTTGTAGGTGGGGGTGGTGTTGATGATACATTTTGTTGAATGGAGGGATTAGAAAAGATAATTTGAGATCCATCTTCCTCCGTTTTGATATAATCCCCCTCCGTTTCAGGCAAACTATCTTCTTCTTCTGTGTCCATTTCTTCATTTTCTATAGCATTCTCAATCGGTGGCTGAGGAGATATCTTTTTACGTTTAATGCGCTTACGTTTCACCAAAAAACGTGGGCGGATATTGGTGCTGGCGATGGCTGGTGCAGGCGGATTAATCGTAGTAGGAGGGTGAACAACCTCTTTAAACAGATCTTTCAAAGGATCTAAAGCCATGTTCGTTTCAATTTTTCCCTGTTTCAGCAGTTTATATTTTTCCTTTACCGCTTTTTGCGCTTTTACTAGACGGGCTGTGACATGTTTCACCTCCTCCAATTTCATTTTGACTGATCTACTAAATTGGTCCGGGGTAATATATATACATCAAATCCCATTCGATAGCGACCATCATTCATGGTTCTGTCCAGGTCTACTAATAAAAAGCTATTTTTCGCCCAACACCGCGAACACATAGTTTTAAATTGTTCAAAATCTAAATCCCCCTGTATATGATCGTCATAAATATGACGTAAATTCAGTATATCCATTTTGAAAAGCGCAATCATAGTAAGGTTGATCCTAATCAAATTTTTAGGCACTAAAACGTAACTATGTGTACAGAAAAATATGTCGAGTGCAAAATGACGAGACATGGCGAAATATTCTCTCAAAATCTTATAGTCTTCCGTTATAATATCGTCGAATATTACGATAGAATGAGGTTTTATTGCATCTGGTCTCAATAGTTCTACTTGACCATCCTCTGTTGAAGAACCATAAGCGTAATATCCAATGGCAGGTGCAAGGGGCTCCAAAACTCTTCTTAAAAATTGATACTTTTCCTGATTCAACGTTCGTGAAAACAAGTAGACGTTTTCAAACCTCAATCCATTTGGATGCAATAACAAAGAAAGAATGGTGCACGATTTTCCAGAGCCGGATGGCCCGCAAATAAGTCCTCTTATCGGATTTTTCCCAAACAATGAACCATGGGGTAAATAAGATTCATCGATATAACCCATTTCTTGTTTTTCCTTTTCGGCCTCATCGCTAATCTTCAGCCTTACATGTTGCTTCAAGAACCGCATTTTCTCAACTAACTTCATTATTTTACAACACACGCATAAATAGGGAAGGTAAAAGAAAGAATGAACCAGTTCAATTATTAATTTCGTAAATATATGTATTACATGTTTAATATAAATACATTAGTTACGTTAATATAAATTACATTCCACGTCGAACAATGCCGGATAATGGTAAATAATTAATGATTGTATCTTGGAGCATCAAACAGTAGGCAGTGGTATTGGGCGGTATTTCTTCCTTAACCTCAAAATCTATGCGAATGTCCACTACATTGTTCCCAGTACTTGATTCAAGCTGATGACTGCAATCGATCACAACGATTGGGGCAAGGTTTATGAATTCATCGTAAGTTAACATTGGCTCAGACCAATCCTTGGAGTAATATGATCGTTGAAAATCTGCGTACATTTGATACAGTATTGGCACACGTTTCGAGGAAAAATCAAGATTCAACATGCTGTAAGGAAATATCTGGGATCCGATATGAAGTCGAAAGTTCGTCAATTTACAATGATTGAAAAGTGTTACATTTTTTTCAACATTTTTCAGTAAATTAGTTTTTAATCCAAAGATGATGTATCTAGGCTTTTCAACATCGGTACTACTTTTCAATGTCCATGAAATCGCCTTGTTCGTTGGTAAGGTTGGGTAGACGGTCAAGTTCCAACTTCGGAATCCCATAATAATAGGCTCATCTTTTTCAAGTATCGATAGTAATTCTAGTTTTTCACTATCGGAAGGCGTCACGTACGGGATATACCATACTATCTTTTTGATGGAAAGTTCAGGTGGTCCGGTTGAGGGAGTGCCAGCTGCCGCTGGCAAGCGTGGAATAATCATGTTAGCATCCGATGCCGATCTGTTGAGTACGAGCTCCATCCGAACATTTACCAAGACTTGTTGATAATCTTCAGCATAACCCATCAATGTGTTTAGTGGTACGCATGCTGAAAATGTTCCACTGTCAGAATCCACACACGGGTTCATTGCTGAAGTGGTAGATGGCATCATCCATCCAGCCTGATGAAGTCCGTTCACAGTCGATTTACTGAAGCTTGCGTACGCCTTCATGTTGGATGTTATGCCGGGGTAGTTAGTTTTATCCACGAGTTCACCATTTACAAACAGCTTAATCTCATCAAAAGCGTGAGCGATCGCGTTCGGAGCCAAAGTGTACCGATCATATTTTGATAATGAGCCTTCTACATACAAATAACTTTTGGATGGTAGTGTATATTCACCTGGTTGTGAAAACGGAATTATAATCTCATCCGATGGATTGTACCTAGCTGAGGCATATGGCTCATGTGGGCGATATTCCAACTTGGTCAATCTCTCATCAAAATCGAGTTTTCTGTCTACGTCCAACATGTTGATGCTGCGCTGGATTGACGTTATATCCCAAACTTTTCAGAAAGTAATAGTTGGCTGATGTTAGTTGATGTCCTCTCCGATTGCAGGTATCAGCTGAACTGATACTATTTTCAGCAGTCAGGTCCTTTTTATGTAGGCGTTGATGATGACGGCGGTGAAAGATCAACATGCTGTAAAGTAATAAATGGTAGAACGTTCCAACCTCTGCTTTTATACTGACCGTCTTCTGAAATGAAGTCGGATCGATATTATCTCATCTCCAAAGTTGATCAGGTTTCCATCTTGATCGATTATTTTTACGGTAATTTCCTCAAGTTTATCACCAAGCACAGAATGATATGTTACAGATTGCGGGCTTTCTACCATTTTATAACCAGGCGCCACATTTGGAGTGAACTGATAGATGACATGTGTTGGTGTTCCATTACGAATATCACCTTGACAACAAGACGCAGATATACCAATATTTAGTACGTTGAACACATGTACAATACCCTCTGACCAATTCCATTTGTCGCTTGGTAAGTCGTCGTCTGACTTGAATCCCAGTAGTTCTGAAAATGAATCTTCATGATTGAAATCGATGCGTTTGGTGCATTTTATACCGCAACGTTGCGTGTTCAAGTTAACGAGCATTCCAAAATCGATATCTAGTTTTTTCAGTTCACTTTTCAACAGATGACGTAGGTCTGACAACTCGTATGTCCCAGTAGGAACTTTGAATATAACACCAGGATATAGGGCATATTGTTTCCCCGATGGCAATTCCATTCCGTCAACATGTCTCTTCAAGCTTGCAGACCATGTTCTTTTCAGCGCCAGATCTGCTGCATAAGAAGCACTGGATGAAGCATGTAAGACTCTACCCTTATTGAACCCTAAAGGTATCAATACAGAGTCATCACTAGTGTTGAAAAGTGTTCGGGCAGTTTTAATTATTGCATGATGGTCCGTTATCGTGACTTGCATATCCGGGAGCGCGTTTTGAAATAGGGCTGGTATATCAGAGGCGTCGAAAAATTTCCCACTGTTGTCATGTATTGGTATGCCATTATCATCGATCAGATATAACGAAGAATTCACACCCTCAATCAAGTTTGGTATGGAGAAATATGAGTCAAATGATATCAAGCCGGCCTCCCAGTCGGATGAGTCGAGTTGAATTGGTGGAAAAAAGTCCGCATGCAACTCACTTTTTCCTCGTTCAGTGAGTGTCACTGTGAAGGAAGCCATTGATGAAGTGATGTTAACCTCACTTGTGCAATATCTTCTTATAATACTCCGAGATCGTCAAAAGAAATAAGAAACTCAAATGACCGCAAATTACGGTTTGTTTTCTAGCGTTGATTGACTGGAATTGATCGGTGTTATATAAAATAGTTCTGCGAACTCCAAAATACACTTTCCATTCGATCGGAGGTTCTAAATTACCATAACTATCGAAATAGTAAACCCTGTTTCCATCGAGCCAATACGCTGTCCAATGAGTTCCTCCCGAACCATCATCACTCCTAGCCATATTAATGATGGCACATTCAATCTGTTGAGGACCGGTGTGTGGAATATCATTTCTCATTCGCGCTCCAATAAAACCAATAATGTCTGCACTTTTGCACATGCGCTCCAAATCTATGTTTGTGAGTGGTCGATTTGGAAGCGCAATCGTTAGTTTTTTGAACTCATTCTCACCTTTAAACCTTTTCCCGTTTGCCTGTAGGGTCTAATATATAGAGCTTCTCCTTTCACGTTCCCACTACAGTTACCAAATTTATATGGTCTGATGTACAGGCCTTGTCCAGATTTGCGAGCTTCTTCTTCTTCCATTCTCTTGTTATGTCTTATTGTTTCATTTAAATCCTCATGAGATCGTTTAGCGTCAATTACGGTTTTGGCTACTGCGGCTCCTCCCCCCACCAGGCTACCCACGGCAGTGAGGAAAGGGAGGGCGGCTAACAAAGCTGGTAGGAAACCCCCTTTAACGTTTACGTTGTTTGTTAGATACATTTTTCCATCTATCAACATCTACCTTATTCTTCTTCTTATTCGCTGATTTGAGGGCTGATCCCTTGGATGGTTTTTTGCGAGTTTTTAGCTTCATTGCATTCATAACTAACCAAGAAGCGACGCGTTCAGAGAGTGGTAATTGCTTGTTTCTCGCCAAATCCCAAGCACCCCACTCAAGTTGCTTATCGGCGGTGTACCGTTGACTGTCGTCCTGTGTAGTGTGATATGTGCGATCGTGCTTATAGCAGAGGTTATCTAACGCGGAAATTCCACGCTGACCAAGATTATGACGCTCCTCAAAGCGAGTTCCTGGACCACAATACTGATATCCACCTGGAAGGTGTAATTCTACAGGTAGCGCGTCTATCAAACGATTTACGATGCCACGTCCTCTTTGTTTCGCCTTTACTTTCATAATGATCAGTGAATGGGATGTCGACTTCTTTATATACCGCTTTGAACAACATGAGTTGCGACTCCCGTCGAACGCCTTCAAACAACTCTATTTAACATTTTTTAATTAATAAACAGCGTACTCGATCCTTTATTACGAAACCATTTTTCGCCTAATTAATTTTAATCAAAGCCTCGTTTGCCTCAATATAGCTTTTTTTTAAAGTCTCAATATAGAAAGAAAACATGGAAATTGTGGTTTTTCTCATTTAAAAAAAACTCCAATTTCAGTCCTTTTGTCCGAACGACGCATTTATATCAATTTTAGGTGTATTTCTGTTGCATAGTTGCCAAAACCATATTTTAAAAAAAAATGAAGTGGAATATGAACGGAACTTGTGGAAGTACCCACTATTTCACTAATTTCCAGTAGATTTGAACTTTAGAGGAAAAACTGCAGGTTCAATGAAATTTTAATTGATGAACTGTTATCATTGTTTCTACAGCAAATATACCTACTATAAGAAACGTGCATTAAATTATTAAAATTCCAATTTTTGAAAAATGAACTTTTTTTCCAATTTCAGTCCTTTTGTCCGAACGACGCATTTATATCAATTTTAGGTGTATTTCTGTTGCATAGTTGCCAAAACCATATTTAAAAAAAATGAAGTGGAATATGAACGGAACTTGTGGAAGTACCCACTATTTCACTAATTTCCAGTAAATTTGAACTTTAGAGGAAAAACTGCAGGTTCAATGAAATTTTAATTGATGAACTGTTATCATTATTTCTACAGCAAATATACCTACTATAAGAAACGTGCATTAAATTATTAAAATTCCAATTTTTGAAAAATGAACTTTTTTTCCAATTTCAGTCCTTTTGTCCGAACGACGCATTTATATCAATTTTAGGTGTATTTCTGTTGCATAGTTGCCAAAACCATATTTAAAAAATTGCATAGTTGCCAAAACCATATTTAAAAAAAATGAAGTGGAATATGAACGGAACTTGTGGAAGTACCCACTATTTCACTAATTTCCAGTAAATTTGAACTTTAGAGGAAAAACTGCAGGTTCAATGAAATTTTAATTGATGAACTGTTATCATTGTTTCTACAGCAAATATACCTACTATAAGAAACGTGCATTAAATTATTAAAATTCCAATTTTTGAAAAATGAACTTTTTTTCCAATTTCAGTCCTTTTGTCCGAACGACGCATTTATATCAATTTTAGGTGTATTTCTGTTGCATAGTTGCCAAAACCATATTTAAAAAATTGCATAGTTGCCAAAACCATATTTTAAAAAAATGAAGTGGAATATGAACGGAACTTGTGGAAGTACCCACTATTTCACTAATTTCCAGTAAATTTGAACTTTAGAGGAAAAACTGCAGGTTCAATGAAATTTTAATTGATGAACTGTTATCATTGTTTCTACAGCAAATATACCTACTATAAGAAACGTGCATTAAATTATTAAAATTCCAATTTTTGAAAAATGAACTTTTTTTCCAATTTCAGTCCTTTTGTCCGAACGACGCATTTATATCAATTTTAGGTGTATTTCTGTTGCATAGTTGCCAAAACCATATTTAAAAAAAATGAAGTGGAATATGAACGGAACTTGTGGAAGTACCCACTATTTCACTAATTTCCAGTAAATTTGAACTTTAGAGGAAAAACTGCAGGTTCAATGAAATTTTAATTGATGAACTGTTATCATTGTTTCTACAGCAAATATACCTACTATAAGAAACGCGCATTAAATTATTAAAATTCCAATTTTTGAAAAATGAACTTTTTTTTCATGGTAACTAAGAAAAGTGGCCCGTACGGCGTACGGCGGACAGACAGAAATATTTTTATTACAGTTTTGGATTCTACATACCTTGAAACGTAAACCATCAAATTTTGAGGGCGGGTAAGAATTTTTTTTCTTGTTCGATTCCAATGGCTCATTATTGAAAATAATAAAGCAAAATAATAAACCATTCTTTTTGAACAAACGTTTCCCTGTTCGCCTACCTACCTACTTGACCTATTAATTTTTTTCGTTGAAATTATTTCGAATATGTCAATGGAAATATTTTTCTCTTTCAACGCTGGCGTCGTCCCGTCTAATAAATAATTATCGAGTAAGGTTGCCCGTTTACCGCGAACTACGGCAACATTTCCGGCGATCCCACTATCGCATTTTCTCTCTTCTCGAAACTGCGGGAACCGTGATGCTAAAAATTAAAATATTATTTCTCGGTCTCGTCGTTACACGTATGATTCACCCTCCCCTCCCCACCCCTCCGCCTCCTTAGCTGGGTCCTCTGCTCTGGCTGCAGCGCCCCGCCCCCCCTCTCCATCTTAGCTACATCTTGGGTAGGCATAGGCCGAATGCGGCTGAACCGGCAAATATATACAACAGACCACAGAAAACAGCGATCTACGCAGGAGGGGCATCTATTTCACTCCACATCAACAATTTTCCTTCAGAACTTCATTATTTGTGTTTCTTTTTGCCACTTTAGTCACTGTTTGTCATCGACAGAATTATTTTAACAACGCATAACTCCTGATTCAGGTAGGTACCTAGTAACGAGTACGGGGTTAGGTACTAACCTACGGAGGGTCTGCTATCTACATATTATGTATAGAATAGTACATATTATATTTTATAGACGCGTCCATACAGGGAGCTGTGATCTGTAACAGAAGGGTATTCTGTACTAAATAATAAACCGTTGTGTAGGGATTTGCAGCGTTTTTATTACATTTTCGGATTCTACACACCTTGAAACGGAAACCATCAAATTTTGAGGGGGGGTTAAAAATGCTTTTTTCATTTTCTATTCCAAAGGTTCTTTGGTGAAAATAATAAACCAAAACGCGAATCGAGCGAGATCGACTGGGGTTTCTGTCTTACTATGGACTTGAGGAGGCAGTTGAGGAATTGTATAAGGTGTTGCATATGGCAACTGAGAAATTTTTACTGTACATCACTGAGGTCTCACATTCGTTCACCAAATGGTTTAATAAGGAATTGATTGGCCTGGTCAAACAGAAGAAGTTTGTACACTCACGTTATAAAGAATTTGGCGTTTCTGTTGATTATCTGATGTTTTCTGATTTACGTGCAAAATGCAAAGAAAGATCCCGTATGTGTTACACGAAATACGTCGACGCTATTCACATCTCCTTGATGAACGATTTAAAGCCTTTTGGAATCATGTTAATTATAAAAATGGTTCATCCACGGTTCCCAGTTTGATGAGATACAGGGGCGAGACTGCTGAGGAACTCTCTGGGGTGGCTGAATTATTCGCTGATAATTTTTCTTCAGTTTTTGAAAAGTCATGTCCTACCGATTTGGAACCTCCTCCTCAATCCTTGTCCTCCTCAATCTTGTTTCTCCTTGTCCAGTTTGAAAATTGATGAGGAAGTTGTGCTTAATAAATTGAGGTCACTGGATCCAAATAAAGGAATGGGACCTGACGGTAACCACCCGTGCTCCTTCGAAGTTGTGGAGTTGTGGTAAGACTCTTTGTTCGCCGATCACGGAGATTTTCAGTCGGTCTCTTAATTTGGGCATATTTCCATCTCAATGGAAAGTTTCGCTTATTACACCCATTCATAAAGGTGGGGATCAATCTGGTGTGGAGCATTACCGTCCGGTGTGCTCATTATCTGCTATGCCCAAACTGTTTGAGAAGTTAGTAATTAATGAAATATCTCCGTCTCTTAAACGCTACATAATCGAGGAGCAGCATGGATTTGTTCCGGGAACGTTGACTTCAACCAATCTTTTGATTTTCGAGGATTATACCATGAAATCATTCGGTAGGGGATGCCAGGTGGATACGATTTACACGGACTACTCCAAGGCGTGTAACAAGATATCACATAGTCGCCTATTTGCGAAACTGATTAATTTCGGATTTCATGGTAGAGTTTTGGACTGGATCATGAGCTATTTAAGGGATCGATCTCTCGTCGCTAGGCTCGTCCATTTGGTGCTCCCGCTGGGTGCCCGCAGAGTTCCCATCTGGGACCATGGTTATTCCTTGTGTTTATGAACTATATTAAGTCCTTTCGACGATAAGAAAGCTTTTATGTGCAGGCGATTTAAAGATTTTTTTACAGGTTTCCGCCCTTTCTGATTGTATGCTACTTCAGTCGAATCTGGACAGGTTTGGTGGCTGGTGCCGTGTGAATGGGGTGTCGTTGAATCTTTGTAAGTGTCACGGCGGTTACATAAATATATACGCGGGTGTAAGGAGCTCGATTTGTTCTAGTTTTGCTAACTAGTCGGTCTTCCTGGAAGCTGATGGCTTCAGGAGAGTTCGAGCCGTTACTAGAAGGTATGCCGCCTTGGATATGTTACTAGGAGAGAGAAAGGGCACTTCGAAATTGTAATTTACTTAGGTTTATTATTACTTAGGGTTACTCAAATCATCGTAAGTATATTATTATTATTATTATTACTATGTTTTTGACATTACTATTACTTATGTTATAATTTGTCTTTAAGGGTCCCTAAGCTCTCCAGTGCACAGTTATCCCACACGCGACTCGAGTCGTACTCGGTAAGAGGCGCAACGGTAGGAAAAGTTCGCTTTACCTTAGTGTGGCGAGTCGGTGGCGTGGAGGCGGCAGATATCCCGAGAGGCTGGCTAGTTCCTCCGGGTGACGTATGTAGAGTGAGGGGTCGTCACGTTCCTCAGGCGGCCCTCGGCGAAGATCGTCCTGGTATGGCACTTGGTACTGTGCGTGCTCATACCCCGGCGCGATGGAACTTCGTATCCGATGATTGTTGGGAACAAAAGGCCTCGATTCCGATCCTTCAATCGTTTTTATCACCTCTGTTGGTGGTAGGGATAGTTTAGGTGAAGTTGGGCTCAGGCGCGTGGCAAGCTCCGTCAGCGGGAAATGTTGTTTGTGAGGTTTCTCACGCTGGGCTCGTTCGATATTGCTGAAATGTGGGAATGGGCCATTTCCATTCGCACATGTCCCCCTTGTTGAAAAAGAATTTTGCCAAAAATTCGAGACAGGTACGCGGTACGCGGCTCACGGTTACGCACGGCACAAACATTCACACAATCTGGAGAGGCTTTGCGCTGAATTTCATTATGAAATCGTTCACTGGAGAGCTAGTTCACTGTTTTATAGCTAAATGCCTTCTATAAACTATATATATATATATATATATATATATATATATATATATATATATATATATATATATATATATATATATATATATATATATAGTTAGGGTAACATAATTTTTAATTTAATAACTAATTTGTTTTCAACAAAATCTAAGAAAAATGTCACAATGTCCATGTTTATCCACACAAGCTTATCTGCTCATTTATATGCATTGACCATAAAATATACACAGAATCATAAATCAATACACATACATCGAATTTGTAACTGCTTCTATGGGCAATGTATTCGTTGCATGAGTCAATTCACAGTACATAATTGTTGGAAACACTAATAATAGTTACAGGAGGTAATGCACATGTGTGTATTTAACCTATTGATACACAGGCAACCCTATGAATTTGTGGAGGGAAATTACTTCAGAGTTGATTTCTGAATTAAATCTACTATTTCCGGTAGTGCAAATCATCAGTAGTAGGTATATCATTGGTACCTACTTCACATTTCGAAGTATGACGTGTTTGATCTTATTTATTTATCATTTTACTTATTCATTGCTTTATATTACACCTTTATGTTACATCACTTTATCTGATGTATTCATCATTTTGTTGTATTTATTCATTGCTTATGTTACTTTATCTTACATTCCTTTATATGCATCTTTTAGCGAATTTTCGAAGAAAAGGAAGCTATTGTTCTCGGTCCAAAATTTTTAAAACTCGAATTTCCGAAAGATTTTTATACCAAAATCCGTTTCAGACCATCCTGAATTCACTGCCGAAAGACACCAAAAATTATATGTGTATATATATATATATATATATATATATATATATATATATATATATATATATATATATATATATATTTATATATATATTTATATATGTATGTGTCATTCCAGACGATAACTCTCGATAGAATTGAGATAAAAAGTTCAAATTTGCACGAAAAATCTGTCTTGGCAATCGACAGGCTAAGTTCGAAGATGGGCAGAATCGGGTCACTCTAAGGGGGAGTTTTGGGGAGTTTTAGGGGGGGGGGGGGGGGGAAATTACCCATAAATTCCCAAAATGAAAAAGTCTGACAAGTGACACCTCATTTTAAAGGTTTTTGTACGCTGAACACGATGGTGAAATCAGAATTGCGATATCTCATTCCATTCTCAAACTGGAGCACTTTGAAGATGAAGGAACGTGGTTATTTCTTGAGATGTTCTTCCTGGTTCATCTGCTCTAATCTGATAACGGAATGGGATATCGCAATTCTGACTTCACCATCGTGTTCAGCGTTACAAAATCTACAAACCGAGGTGTTACTCGGCAAAAAATGGAACAAAAAATTTGTTACGTAGGTATCCAATAGGTACCTACTCTTCTGGTATTCAAAACATTTTTGATTTCCCCCTCCCCCTCCTTCCACCCCAAATTTTACTTTGCGTAAAACTACTCCTGTTTTAATTTTGTATGGTATCAAGTTGGGAAAACATTGACCGAAAATAAATTTTCAGAAAATTTTAGGCGGAGGAGGAAGATGCCGAAAACTTCGAAAATTCGTTCTTATAGCCATGCTGCATGACTGTGGTTTTTTTTTTAATACTTTCTTCGATTACATAATTTGTTAGATGTACCTTCAAATATTATTTATTTTCAATTTTTCTCAAGCTATTTATTCTCATTACATACCTAAGGTATCTATTTATCTTCTTTTGTTACACATTTTCTATTTATTTCTTGTTTATTAACCTCATCATTCTACATGTTATCTTCGTTATATGATTCTATTATATCTATGTCTCTCTGTTCAACAAACCTTGTCTGTTGTTGTAATATTAATATGATCTTTATTCTCTCCTTTTGGCTTATTATATACATTTGCTTAGATTCGTTCTCTGAATTGGTAATCTTTTCTTTTCCCCATTTCTGTTTCTGTTCTCTGAATTTTGAGGTTTTGTTTTGATGAACTTCCTTAATGTTATTTATTAAGTATCTAGCATTTCATGTATTTTTTTTTCGTGCCTATATTTTTGTTTTTTGTTTTCCGTGGGTTACCATGTTGAGGGCCTCTTTCACCAGCTATTTAACGACCTGATTAACTTTAACGGCCTCGGTTAATCGGACATCAGAGCGATTTTCCTTTCACCACCCCCAAGATAACCAAAACTTTAAGGAGAAGGGATAACGTGCCCGTTAAAGATTTCGTTAAAGTTAATTGGTGGACCCTCCACCAATTAAGAGGTTAACGGACGATTAGCAGCATGTATATAATGTATATTATATACCTATTATAGTTCTTTCTATGTATATATTATGCTTTGAGTAGATGTAGGTACAATAAATTTTTTTAAATAATGTATCTACTACCTAGTGAGTAGTTATTACATTCCAACATACCTTCCATATATGAGGTCAAATGAACGTGTTTATTTATTTTATTGGACCTACAGAAATGTTGGCTGTTCATTTATTGTTTATTTCATGTGCAATAATTAAAATAGCATTTTTTAAGGTTTCCACAAATTTTGAATAAACGAAAAACTTTTGAGGGGGTGTTATAAAAATGTTTTTGCTGAGCGAATACATAGGTGTATTGTTCACAGAATAATAAATCAAAAGGAGAGGAAGTTATACTTAACAAGGAGCACCTCTGTCGTAGATAATAATGCTTATTTATTAACAGAACAAAATGTATTGTATTTCAAAAAAGGAAGTACAGCAACCAAAATAACCTCACAACCGATACATCAAAACATCGTAACAAATAAGTTTTTCCTGTTCGCAGAAGTGGGGGCCCACGGTTTTCTAGGAGCATATTTTTTCCATTCCTGGAACAACCAAGACCACTTCAGAAATAGATACCTTGGATATAAAATACCAACTGAAAATTGAGATTCTATTGTTTCATATTATTTTCAAAAACGGCATAAGAGTTACACAGCAGAAGCTGACCAATTTTGGGGTGCGCTGGCAAAGTGGTCACGTTAAGGTTAAAATCAAGTTATATTTCCCTAAAATTGTGTATAATTGTGGTGGTACATGTACTATAAAGGATATTACATGTTACCTAGTTAGCGTTCTGATTCTTGTCAGATCCTCCAGATAATACACGTACTTAGTACTTAGATACTACATGAACGCATTGCCAACAGTGCTTGGTAGGATATTGAAAAGAAACCTCTGAAATTTCACTTACGTTTTGTGCCGTGAAGTCCTATTTTGAGTTTGAGTTTAAAGGCGACGGTATTCGTATGTCATAGTCGGAAGTCGTTCGCGAGTACCTACAGTTTTGATTTTGATGTCGTTTCACCCGTTTACTGTCCCGATGAGGCATCGTTTCGTCGAAAACGGATACAAAAACCGTTGGCGGGCAACACTGCATCGTTAACTTAACGAATCCTTAACGCCGCCATCAAATTGACGCCGACATCAAACTGATGCCCTGATTAGTGTGGTGAAATGTAAATCTCTGACGCCCCGGTTAACCTGCATGTTCCCGTTACGATTTCGTTAGGTTAATCAGACATTAGAGGCAGTTTGGTGAAAGTGGCCCTGAGTGTTGTTTGTGCTGAGTACTGTATATTTGCAGTTGTCTCGCTTAGTTTTGTGCATAAATGTATCATAGCACTCATCAGTATCATGCTATCCCATTCGTACTTTTGCTTCACATTACTTCATTTATTTGTTTATTAGTCATGCACACGTTCACGTTTATCACCAGTCATGTTTTTTTCACTCATGCATTTATTCATTAACCATTCATCTGATCATCATGTATTCATTTATCTTCATGTGTTCATGTATACGTCATTCATCATAACGATCACTCACCTGTCCAGCTCCCAGGCGCCTTGGGGTGTCCAGTCTCATTGACATTACACATTCATACTTATATTAGACACACTTACACTAAATTCCATTTATGCTACCTTATAATATCACAAGTATCACACTCTAATTTCAACGCTCATATTTTTCATCCATCCCACGTTCAGATTTCTTTCACCGATTCCACACATTATCCTTACATTTATACCATGTTATTCTGCTAATTTCATTCACGCCGGTATACCAACTTTACTCATATGTTTAAAAAAATGTATTCATACGCCATCATTCGTGCGACAGCTGCATTCATTCTGTCATTCATTGATTCATTCTACCTTTCATGTTGTTGTTGTGTTGATTTGTTGCTCGCTGTATCGGTACATTGTCTGGTGGCATTAATTTGCTGTCTGGCATAGAATATTCGAAACTGTGATAAATGAAAATTTCCATCTTTTACTCCATTTCTGGATGGTATTTTGACTAAGAAAAATTATGACTTACATTCTGGTGTTTTTTTTTTTTCATGAATAATTTGTAACTCTTTTCAAAATTTCATCCTCGCGATCGATTCGTCTGAATAGTTGGAAATGTCTTAATAACTACTGAAATATAGTCGTTGAGTAGGGGGTATGAAATGTCTTCGTACCTACTGGTAAGCTATACTTACTTGGGCAAGCAGTCATTGGTTTTTTTTTTCTCTTTTTTTTTTCTTTTTTTTTTCTTTATCATAGCAGTTACGCAGTTTTCACTCGAGTTGAAAATGGGTAATGCTGAAATGGTTGAGGTATTGGTTAAGGTAAGGGATTATGGAAAAATTTTATCAATATTATTTGGGTATAAAAATTCTAGGGTAGGTTTTTTCTTCTTCTTTTTGTAATGAGGCTTGATGTGGTGTTTGTTTAATTTGATTTTTGATTTTACTTTGGGCGGAGGTATTTAGGATTTGAGGCGAATTTAGTGCAATATTTATTTTTTTCATCTTTCTTGCTGTGTTACAAAAGGACTTCTGTGTAAGACGTACCTTCTCTGTAAGTACCTTGTAAGACCTTCATGTGGTTCTGTTGCTCGCTCCTTATGTAATGATTGAGCCCATTCTTTGAGAACTTCCGTATCGATTTGTACGATTTTTTCCGTTCGGTATGTCCGCAGTTGTTCACAAATTTTTTCCAAATCAAACAGCAGTTCAGCTGCTTTCTGCTCAGCAGCGTCGCTCAATTCGTGACCTGATATACTCTTCTTTTTTTTTTGAAAACTTGAAAATTCGATTTATTTATTTTATTATTTATATTATTATTTCTATCGTTATTATTATTATTACGTTTATTTGTTAATTCAATTGTTACCTAATTTTCATACTAGAAGTTGGTGTTCTGCTGGATTAATCAGCTGTGTTTTTGACTATTTTTGGTTCCTGAAATCCACTCAGTTTACCAGTGTGCTCGTGAGATATGACCTGTCTACCTGATCTTTACCGTTTCATGATAAATTGAACCATCAATTTTGCAGGAAACATAGTCAGATGTGCATACAGAAAGTATAGATTTATTCAGAGCATATTTTTATGCATCGCCATATTTATGTATAGTTACTCAACGCAAATTTATATACTCGCATGTGCATGCAACTAATAGAAACTTCCTAGTGTTATACTTGCATGTTTTTTTTTTTGTGGTCATTTAGGGGAGTAATGCTCACTCTTGCTTACTCAATCGCGCTATGGACGACATATTTTTTCTGAAATGCTTCATAATTTGTGCTGTATTGTTCCTAGTGTGCCTATATAATGAATTAATTAGTCGATATTCAATCGCTGCTCAATACCTAGTGTGCTCTTATGATAACAAATGTTTGATTCTGGGAGACACCGAGAAAGTAATAAAAAGAGAAATAATTCGTGTAAATTTTCAAAGATAAGTTTACTTAATGAAAATCATGTGAAAATGTTCAATCATACCTTATGTGTACGTGCATTCATGCATTAAATATTATTTTTCCTAGTATTTTTGTAGGTGTTGTTGTAGACGCATATTTCAATGTTATTAGACGAACCTAAGTCCAAGAACTTTTATCTTTGCCGAATATTGGCTTATGATTCGAAGATTTTACTGGATCTTATTAATATTAACTTGTTATTATGAACCAACTTATTATTATGAACACATGAAGTCAATGGAAACGATGGGAAATCACATGGAATCAAATGGTTGACGTATTCCTTATTAAAATTGTGGGTACTTATCGGTTAACGGGAGGCCACTCATTTAACGATTTAAAATTATTAAAATTATTATTTTCTGAATTATTAGTTATCGCTTTCGTTCGTTGTCTGGATGTGTTTTCAGTCAATGTCGAATGATGGCAAACGTGGAACGTGTGGCAGGCGGTACCAAGTTGGGTAAAGACGCGATTTTGGTTTATTATTTTCAATAATGAACCATTGGAATCGAGCATGAAAAAAAAAATTCTTACCCCCCCTCAAAATTTGATGGTTTACGTTTCAAGATATGTAGAATCCAAAACTGCAATAAAAATATTTCTGTCTGTCCGCCGTACGCCGTACGCCGTACACCGTACGCCGTACGGGCCACTTTTCTTAGTTACCATGAAAAAAAATTGATGAAATTCGGGTTATAGGTTCCGTTCGGCGTCTAGTTGGTCCTCGAAGCTCGACGTTACTGTGAGTCATCTCTAAGGGGTTCAAAATAGGGGTTGAAATTTTCAAAACGCCTATACCATTTTTTTACGTAAATATTTTTACGGTTTCAAATAGTTCTTGAACTTGCGAGTTTTTTAAGACCATCCGGAGCATCGTACGTCCAGCCGTTCGTTCACAGTAAGGCCCCGAAGTTTGCACCGACAGGCATTTTCGACTCCAGTGTGAATGAAATTGTATACAATCCAAACCAAATCTCGTAACCAGAGACGCGCCCACAATAGGAATTTGTGAATACGGCCAATCATTGGTAGGGATCACCTGATTATATTGGCGGAGTATGAAGTCGAGTTGGTTGTTCTGTGATATTATTTCATTTGAAAAATGATGGCTCTATTGGAGTTTGTTGGTAGGTAGTGAAACTTGAACAAACGTTGAAGTATTATTGATGGGTAAATTATTACTACGGTAAATCATTACTCAACGGTAAATTATTACACAACGGTAAATTATACCATCTACGTAGAAGGGGCTGGAGTTTGTTGGTAGGTACTTTTGCAACTTTTTTCACTCCTCATCAACAATTTCTTTTCAGAACTTCATTATGTGTGTTTCTTTTTGTTAGGTACTGTTTGTCATCGGCAGAATTATTTTAGCAACATTTAACTCGTGATTTAGGTAGGTACCTAGTAACGAGTACGGGGTTAGGTACTAACCTACGGAGTGTCTGCGATCTACATAATAATTATGCATATAATAGAATAGTGCATATCATATTATATAGACGGGTTATCTATACATAGAGCTGTGATCTGTAACAGAAGGGTATTCTATACAAAATAATAAACCGTTGTGCAGGGATTTGCAGCGTTTTTACAATTCTTTCAAATTTGTTTTACAAAAAAAGCTGAAGGTTGTTTGGGACTTCTGAATAGATTAGTGGAATGCATTGTCAAGCGATCTGGATGCTCGCTAGCGCTCGCATCTCAAAAAGATAAACAATCCCAGAAACTATCCCGTGAATGAGCAGGTTGTTTGGGACTTCTGAATAGAAGAGTGTTAGTTTTCCTCGTCTGTCCGATGTTACGGGAGACAGCGGTGGCTCATGTTCAAGGGCACTGAGAATTCCACTGAGACGGCAAAGGTTGTGATTACGACTCTGCGATATCCCATTGTTTTCCGAGTGTGAAAGCATTTCCCGAATTCCACAAATGTTATTTAATTATCTTCTTAGTTCTATTTATAGTTATCCCATGATACAATGATGTAGGCCATGATATAATTACGCCTTTTGGGTGATATTTGGGGGAAAATGGTACTACATTAAATCGCTCCAAGATATTTCACTAACTTTCCAGTTATTGCTTCCGTGGAAGAAATTTTTTTTGTTTTAAATAATAATTATTTTGTATATTAGTATTATTGTTTTTTGTTTTTTGTTTTTTTGTTGCTTAAAGTTTGTACAAAGTTTACGTCGTCTTTAAACTAGCTATATTTTTGTTCTTCTTTATTAAAATTTATTTTCAATCGAGCGTATTCATCCAGAAGAACGACTTCATCAATTTTTATTCCGAGGCAGAATCACTTGTGGTCAATCGTTTGGATGTAATTCGCACTTTTTGGACAGGAATAGTGAAATTGAGAAATTGTGAAGTTTATTCGGATGAGAATTTCTTGGAAGCTAACGTGAGTTTGGAGACTTTGCTCTCAATAAACCTTGAGTCGTAACTTTAAAAAAACGTATAATTGTGTGCAGTTTAATTGCGCCGCTAAGGAGTTACGTGCGTCCAAAGACCGTACTCGTGTCCGCTTGGTAAGATAAAGTACCTAAAATGCTGGGAAAATTTGCTGCGCGATCTCTACAGTTTACTTCAAGGTGTAGATTTTGGGTTTTTATTCATTTAAATCATATGTTTCATCAAATGTCGTTCCTGGTTTGTTTAGAATTTGTCTGTTTTCCACTTTTTTTTGTAGTTGAAGTATTCAGGTCAGAGCTTCGATTTCCAATTTTCCTCATTTCTAAAATATAGGTATCTATATAATTATGTTTAATTAGGTATGCATTTGTTTTTATTTAAATGGTTATTTTTTTAGAAATTATTTTATATGGGGGGGGGGGGGCTAAGGCGCCTCCACCATTTGTAAGGAGCTTCGATTCATATATTGGCATATTCACCTATGTAGTTTATTAGCGGCCAGCATCTGCCACCGGCGCGACCTCTCACGCCAGCACCGGCGCCTCCGCCACTAACCGGACACGCCCCACCGCCCCACGGCAACGACCCACGCATCCACCCGGACAGCCACAATGAAACCACCGCAACCAGCACACGCACCTCCCACGCCCGGCAACCGCCACCGCAACAGAACAAAAATTTAACTAAATGCGTTACTTAAATTCTGGGGGGAGCAGTGTTGTGATCGGCTGCTCCTCCACAACCCATGTACTGGGACGTACTGGATTAAATAACCATTCTCAAGCTAACGACGGCCTCGTCTGTTACTTCCTATATCACTACAGTTTTTAAGGAGAGCGGAGGAGTGAGGTGAGAGAGTCAGCGACTACAGAGAGCGTAGAATGGCTAGAAAGGCGAAGGAGTCGAGTTTATATAGCCCTTGAGGACTGTCTCCCTCCATCCTCCAGCTCCAGGCGACTTGAAGGGAGCAGGCTTTTGCTGCTAGGATGGAGAGATTCGGTCAGGTTCCTCCAAACGATCGGTCCAAAAGAGTGAGAAGGTCTTGTTTCTTCTTCGACGTCTGAGGAGAGATAACATTAATTTCATGTTCCTGATCAGTTGCCAGTTCGGGTCGGAGGCGTGATGGGGCGTTCTGTTGTAGAAGCCCAATCGGAATTGTTGGATTCAGGAGGAGAGGGATGATTATTTTGGCTCATTGGGTGTAGCCGTGACGACAGCATCTTGTACCAATTTTGGCACTTGCGGGAAGGGGTACGGTTCCGCCTACCGCTACGTCATGATTACAACGGCCAAAGCACGGTCGTTGACTGTGGCCACGAGTTCTTGGGAAATCAGTCGTCAGCACTCCTGAATTAACACTTTTGGTACATCCCGTGGAAACGTCCGATTGTTCGTTTTCCCACAGGTGTACTGTTGAAATTCCATGGCAGGTTCAACGGACATTTGGCTGATGCCGTTGACCTGACACTTAGAAATATATAAACTGCGGAAATTTGACGGACGCATCAGAGACGGAGGAGCACGAGGAACCCAGTGGGGTTCCTCACCATCCTCGACTAGCTGGAGGATGGAGGGAGACAGTCCTCACGGGCTATATAAACTCGACTCCTTCGCCTTTCTAGCCTTCACTCTCCTCTAGTCGCTGACTACTCTCTCTCACCTCACTCCTTCTCTCTCCTTAAAAACCTCCCGTCGTAGTGGTGACATCTGGTAGTATGGAACCTTTATCATTTGTTGATGTCAGTTAGTTCATTCCTTGGTCGTAAAGGTGGAGCGGGTAGTTGGAGCATCTTGTGTTGAGTCTGAATGACCTAGCATGTTCTGTATACACCTAGTTTTCAAGTTGTGTCCTGTTTGTCCTATATGTATGAGTATTTACATGTGAATGTCAGTTTGTAAACTCCACTTCTGTTGTGTGTATGTGTCTTGTCTCGGTTAGTGTTGAGGTGGTTTCTTAGTGTGTTGTCAGTTAAAAGACCTTCTTTCTGGAAAAGGTTGGTGAGTTTGTAAGTTTCTGGCCCAGTGTATGTGAAAACATGTTGTCTGTTAGTGCCAAGGTTTTGTATTTGTATGTATTTGTGTTTTCTATTGTTATAGTGTTCAATTAATGTGTGTATAGTTTTTTTGATCTAGCCGATGTTCTGGGCTATGATGTATATGGTGTTCAGTTCTTTATTGTAGTTGGGTTCTCTCAGTGGCACGGATTTCTGTGTCTGATTGAGGATAGTTTGTGTTGAAGAGGGTGGTTTGATGTTGCTTGTATGGTCGTGTCAGCAGTTGTGGGTTCTCTATATATTCCGTATTCTAATTGGTTGTTGGTGCGTGTGATGGTGATGTCGAGGTAATGTAATTTTTTTTTTTAATAAATGCTTTATTTTTCATATAATTTACAAAACAAAAATAATATATAATGGTAAAGGAAAAAATATAATTTCCCATATGAGCTTCAATAGCTCGCGTTGGGAAATGAGTCTCTGATTTCACTCCATCAGATCGCATTTCTCATTTCAGTGTTATTCGGGTAGGTATTTCAAATAAATTATCGTTAACAATATTGAGAGAGTTACAGGCGCGGATCCAAGGGGGGGGGGGGGGGTCACAGGGGTCATGACCCCCCCCCCCCCCCCCCCCAGAATCAGCCTGCATTTCAAAAAGCAGAGCTGAACGAATTGTACAACAATGTTCACAAATCCGAAAACAAAAAACCAAACGAAAACGAACCCAGTTTTTGTAAAATCAAAAACCAGAAGCAAACTAAACGACCAAAGTCAACTTACCATATTGTTAACTTAAAACATTGGAAACAAAATATAACAATAATTACGATTAAACTTTTTATAGAATACTGATTTTTTTCTGTATTTGGTTTGTAGCAACACTTGTGATTTGTTTACATTTGTATAAGTTCCAACTGGGACGATCATTTATAACACAAAATCTGATTTTCTATTGTTTCGCAAATCTGTTGATTATCGCATCGATGTCCAATTCGATGTCGCGATGAATGTGTAACAATGCAAGCCCAGTGAGTCTGTCTTCTTTTATAGTAAGTTGATCTCAGCCAAGTTTTGAGGCGACAAAACTCCTTTCTGCAGTGGCTGCGGCCACAGGTAGCGTATGTAGAATATCAAGTAGTTTCCAAATGGATGGATAAATTTGGCCACATGGTCTTCTCAATTTTGCTTCATATACAACTGTGTAAATATTTACCATAAAACATCCGTCAAATTGAAATTTCAATGTCCTCGCCACTAATTACTGTAATTTCTAATTACACAAACGGTAGACAGTGTTAAAAAAACTGAAAACAAAAAAGATCTATAAAAAATCTAAAAAGATTCGATCAAAAATGTCAAAATTAGTCGAATATAATCGTACACTTGGTCCTACCAATGTTACTTTATAAATATACAATTATGTCAATAAATTTACTTTCCGTCAAATTACACCTTGTTTATTTCTTCTTATTTTTGTTAATTATTATCTTGTTTTTGTTTCGTTCTCGTTTTCTTTCCTGCCAAATTCAGTAAAAACGATACTGAATTCACTGAGATCAACAATAGATTGTTGTGGTTTCAATGTTTTGATTTGCAAACTCTGAAGTTAGCTACGCTGCCATAAAAAGCGCCAATTTGTTTGAAAACACATTAGGACACTTTTTTAGAAGAAAATTGAAAATAAATACATTTATCAGTTGAATAATTAATAGATATTGAAAAATATTTTTTACATAAACAATGAATTTTATAAATAAATACAATTAATGTTGTAAGTAGACAAATTGGACGAGTTTAGGCATAAGGTTGAAAATTCGGTTTGTATTGTTCGTTTGGTTATTTTGTTATTTTTTATATTGTTCTACCCTGTGACCCCCTCCGGAAAAAAATTCTGGATCCGCCCCTGGAGAGTTACGAGTACAAATGTTTACAGTGTTCGTATAGTAGTTAAGAAAATACTAAATTACTACAAGGGTAAGTAAATTTACAAGTGTTTCAAGTAAATATTCAATAAAAAGTTGAAGAACTTCGTTTTAGCGAATTTTCAAAGAAAATAAAGCTATTGCAATGGCTTCGAAATTTAAATAATATAAATTTTTGGAAATTTTCTTCATAGAAATCCGTTTCAGACCATTCTAAAACGATTCCTGAAATTTAACACTTTTTTATATGTATATATATATTTATATATATATGTGTCACTCCAGACGATAACTCTCGATAGAATTGAGATAAACAGCTCAAATTTGCACAAAAAATCTATCTTGGCAATCGAAAGGCTAAGTTCGAAGATGGGCGAAATTGGCCTACTCTAAGGAGGGTTTTGGCGCATTTAAAGTGCGCAAAAATTACCCAAAACTCCCCAAAATGTTATTTTCTAACAAGTGACCCCTCATTTTAAAGGTTTTTGCACGCTGAACACGATGGTGAAATCGGATTTTAGATATCTAAATCCGTTCTTAAATTAGAGCATTTAAAGTGCGCAAAAATTACGGTGCAGTAGGTACTGCACATCTCCAGCCACTACAGTGCTACCGCCTGCTCGATCCAACCGATGGGCAATTGTTTTAGATTGGACTGCCGTGGTTTTTTCCCCAAAAAGACTCGTTTTATAGTATTATTATATCAGCTTTTGACTGTAAAACACTGTGCCTAAAATATCTCCCTAGGTTTCCCAACCAATTTTAACGCAGTTCTTTCCTAGACAGTTCCTGATTTTAGACATCTGGCGACCCTGCCAGGATCAGAAGTGTTCATATTACCTTGTTTTTTTTAAAATCAGGCTCTGATAATTTTCAGCTCAATTTTAACAACCGGTCATTATGACTACGCCTTTGCTAATGATGATTATCTTCTGAGTCCTAAAATTCTTACGTCATTTCCTTTGCGATTATACCTATTTAACTTTTATTCAAATTCTCCATTCCATTGGACTAAAAAAACTCGTCTCTTTAGATATTTTACATTAAATAAAGAGTAAGGTGACTCAGTAGAGGGGACTCAATGAGCAAAGGTAGGCTTTCAGTTGATTCAACTCAAAGTAGGCAGGTGATCTACCGGTATACAAATGAGAAACGACCCCCATAGCAATACGTCCATGGTTCAATGAAGAAACCAGAGTATCAATGTGCAGAAAAATCATCACACAGTCTTACTTCTCTTATAATTTAGGTTGGACGACCAACTTTTGTATTTCTACAAAACAATATGGAAATCACATGAGAGGTGCTTAGGTACCGATCCGAATTATACTGCACCATTGGTCCTGTTTACATCGTGAACCATAACGTGGAATGGAAAGTTGCGATGTATCCGTACAGGCAACTTTCGATTCCAATAATTCTCAAGCAGTTTCAGGTCCACTCAATGTTGAATACTAGAATAGAACAATATTTCAACGTAGCACCCACATGTTCTTCCAAGTGATCCTTCCAGAAACCACATCCTTCCTTCATAGTTTATTTCAAGATTGAGCCTGCATGAAAAACAACCTGCACTTGAAGCACTCATGATTTTCTATAACAACTCCTTTACCTACTGCACTCTCTTGAGTAGGTAAGTCAAAAGTCCTAACTACCCTATCCTACCTAATATGAACCCACAGCGATCAAATAAATAAGCACTTAGTACAATTACGTAATAAACAAACGGTAGAATCAGGATGGACAAAACGTACAAATTAAAATAAATACGAAGAGAATATACATAGAAAACCAAATTTTAGACCGAAGTTTTCCTTTATTCAAAACCATAGCCATTAATTCGAATATTTCTTTGAAAATTCGCTCATTAAGTCATGCTGCATGACTGGTTTTCATTTCTTTTATATACTAACTGTTTTTTGTTATCAGTCGATAATATAGGTATTAAAACATTTAATCGCTCTGTATGTGTAGTGCTGTTGGGCCAGAGTAGTTCGGTACCGAGGTGGTTTCAACGTGTAAGAGACATCTTTTGCCCTAGTATTTATTAAATGATCCGGAACCGCCAGAGCGTTTTCCCTCAACAATTGATTCAAGCAGGTGACTTCAGCTAGCTTCATAAATGGTATAATCTCCAAACGCCTGAATAAGGGTAATGATGGCATACGATAGTTCGATTTAGTCATCAAATGAATAATTGATTTTTGGGTAATAATTATAGGTTTATATGCCGTGGCATATCCTCCACTCCATGCTGGTAAACAATAAAGCAATATGTCGAACTGTAACCATTTTCGCTGGTGACACTCGACTATTCTCAACTTGTGTAAAACAACACCTGTTCTATTTCCATGAACCCAATTGTGTAGATCTTTTTATAGTTCGTTGTAAAAAAACCTTGATTGCAATATAGTGATTACTTCTGCTGACATTATTCTATATAATTGAAAGCTTCCATTTATATCCAAGAGGTTATGTGCCCAGAAGTGTAAACTAACGCTTGGTAGGTTCAATCATCGAAAAAATCTGCGCTGAAAAATGGCAGGCAACTACCGGATAGAACCACTGCGAAAAGACAATTTTGACACTTGGAAGATACAGGCGGAGGCAATCCTCATCAAGAACAAGTTGTGGGGACACGTGACAGGAGCGGTGCCTCAACCCTCGGAGGCAGCCACTGCAGAGGAGAAAGCAGCTTGGATAGACAGCGACTTGAATGCAAGGTCAGATCTTTTATTAATTATCTCTCCAGCTGAGCTGAAACAAGTCAAAAACTGCACAACGTCGAAAAGCGTGTGGGATACTCTAAAGAGCGTGTACCAAAGTACAGGCCCTGCTCGGAAAGCTACACTCCTTAAGAGGCTAGTATTACATAAAATGGGGGAAAATGATGATGTTCGGGATCATCTCAATGTTTTTCTCGACTCCGTCGAAAAACTACGCGAAATGGAAATAGACATCAACAAAGAACTGCTAAGTATCATGATGCTATATAGTTTGTCTCAAAGTTTCGATAATTTTCGCGTCGCAATAGAAAGTAGGGATATACTTCCGACCCCTGAAGAGCTCAAAGTCAAAATCATTGAAGAATTTGAAGCCAGGTGGAAGGATGCCACCCCTCACACTAGCGAAGACGCATTCTACTCTAACAACAAATCACGTGATCACTCACGAAAAAGTCAGTATCACAACAAACCCCCGTGTAAAATTTGCAAAAAAACAAATCACCCTACTGAAAAATGTTGGAGAAACAAACATAATGAGCCAAAATCTAAATTAGCTGAATCAACGTGGTACTCTGTAGAAGAAAGTTTCACTACAACACCTACAAAACTCAACAACACATCTGATTCTGTTTGGTGCATAGATAGCGGCAGCACGTCTCATTTATGCTCCGATCAAACCAAATTCACCAAATTAGAAAAAGAAAGCGGAAAATTGATGTTAGCTTCTAGCGACTGCTAATATTTCCGGAAAAGGTCTTGTGAAAGTGAAGCTGGAAGATGACCATATTGTAAACCTCTCTAACACGCTATACGTTCCGAATCTCAGCACAAACTTACTATCCGTAAGCAAAATAACTAGCAACGGGTTGGATGTCACATTCAAACGAGACCATGCTAAAATTCGAAACCAGAAAGGAGACTTGGTGTGTAAGGCTCATAAACATAACAATTTGTATTTGATACATACAAAATCCCTAGCATTTTCAGCCCTTACATCCTCTGTTACATCCGAATTACGTAATTGGCACAGAAAATTGGGCCACATCAACGAAAATGACCTGAAATTCGCTAGGAGAAATAAAATAGTGAAAGAACTCAAGTTCAATCCGTCGGATAAACTTGGGGACTGTGAAACCTGCATTAAAGGGAAATTTTCGAAGCTCCCATTCCCTTCAAGGGAAGAAACAAAAAAATTGGAAGCTCTCGAAATCATACACTCCGATGTCGTCGGACCTATGCGTTGCAAGTCTCCAGGTGGTTCGCAATACTTCGTCACATTTATTGACGGATACTCCCGCTACGGTCGTGTTTACTTCCTAAGACAAAAGAATGAAGTCCTTCAATACTTTAAGGAATTCAAAAATGAAGTTGAAAACGTCCTAAATAAGAAGATAAAATACCTCCAAAGCGACAACGGTCGAGCTGAGTACGTGAACCGTAAATTCGATCAATTTTTGAAGGATTCTGGTATCATACGTCGCCTCTCAGCTCCTCGAACTCCAGAACAAAACGGATTGGCTGAGCGTCGAAATAGAGTGTTATTAGACAAAGCAAGATGCCTCATGCTTGAATCTAAATTGCCGCCAATGTTCTGGGCTGAAGCCATTTACTGTTCAAACTACTTATTGAATAGGTGTCCATCAAGAGTCCTAGACCATCAAACTCCATTCCAGATGTGGACAGGGCGCGTACCGTCTGTTCGCCACTTGCACGTTTTCGGTGCCAAGTCATTCGTTTTGGACAAAAGTCCTGGCAAAGACAAATTCCAAGCGAGAGCCGAGGAAGGGATTTTCCTTGGTTACTCTGAAGTGTCAAAGGCATACCGAGTTTGGGTGCCCCCAAAACACAAAATCGTGATCTCTCGGGACGTCAAGATAGTGGACAGGTTCTACTACACTGAGAAATCCTCTGAAGACCCATTTGCATCACTGTCAGACTCCGAAAAACCGAAGCCAAACCCGCCAGGTGAGCTGATGATTGACGTCATTACAAAAGGCAACAACGGGGTCAAACCAACTGAAGAGGAACACGAAAACTGTGAAGAACAGACAAGTGAAGAAGAAGTTGAAGAACGCTACAATCTGAGAGATAGAACACAACTGAATCCCCCCGTATGGCTGAAAGATTTTGAAGTGTCTTCTCCATCTCAAACAGAAGCATTGGAGGGGGCAGATGCGAAATCTTGGGAAGAAGCAATAAAGAGTGAAATCAGAGCACATCTTAAAAATGAAACATGGAAAATATCGAAGAGAGTGGACGGGTCAAATGTCATAGGAAACAAGATGGTGCTAAAGAACAAATACAAAGCGAACGGCGAATTGGAGCGACGGAAAGCACGGCTTGTTGCCCAAGGGTTTTCCCAACGCCCTGGCGTCGACTTCACCGAAACCTATGCTCCCGTTGCAAAACTCAGCTCCATCAGGCTGCTATTAGCACATGCTGCTGAGGAAAAGATGCTCATTCACCAAATGGACGTGTGCACAGCATATCTGAATGGCGAAATCACAGAAAGCATTTTCATGAAACCACCGGACAATCTCGAAGCATTCCTTTCCGCCATCATCCTTGAAGAATGTGAGTCAGAAGACCACTCTATCATGAACAAGGCAAAACAGATGCTTCTGGACTACAGATCAATCCAAGGCGAAAGAGTATGCAAGTTGCAGAAGGCACTGTATGGATTGAAACAGGCTGGGCGACAATGGTTTCTGAAATTAGATTCAAAATTAAAAGAACTTGGTTTCAATCAATCCAGCGCCGACCCTTGCATGTACATGCGCACATCAAGGGGAGAAAAAGTGCTGATTTCCGTGTATGTGGACGACCTCCTCATAGCCTCTAAAAGCCAAATCCAATTAGATCAATTGAAGAAAGAACTTAACAGCAAATTTGAGATGAGGGACCTCGGACCACTTCATTACTGCCTTGGAATTGAGTTTGAAGTCAGTAACGGAATATATTCAGCAAACCAAGCAAAGTATATAAGAGAAGCTTTGGCAAAGTACAAAATGGAGGACAGCAATCCTGTCAAGACACCAATGATCCCAGGGCTCAAGCTGGAAAAAAATTTAAATTCAGATCCTGCGAATGTTATTTTTGTGGTTTCAGACGCCATCCTCGAAGCGAATGCCCAGCAAAAGACGAAAAATGCAAAGAGTGCGGCAAACTTGGACATTACAGTCGGGTGTGCCAGTCCCGTGGTAAGAAATCTAACTCAGCCTCCGCGACTTCCAGTTCTGATAATGTAATCTCTGCCATTACAGCTGTTTCGTCACCCCAATCACTCCAGAAAGCCATTGTCCCAGTGGAAGTTAACAATATCAAATGTCTGGCGCTGATAGACACAGGAAGTTCTTCAAGTTTTTTGGATAGCACGCTCGTGAGTAAGTGTCATGCTATAAAACTCCCTTCCACCGAAAGAATTACTATGGCTAGTTCTTCATTGTTCTCAACAGTTGACGGCTGCTGCCATGTCGATTTGAAGCTGCAAGGTCACGTTTACACCAATGCCAGGCTATTAGTAATGAAAAATCTGTGTACCGATGTCATCATCGGGCATGACATCTTATCAACACATTCGTCCCTTGAAATGAGATTGGGTGGTTCTAACGAACCTCTTTTAATTTGCAGTCTAGCAGCTGCCAACGTTCCACCCGTTTCTCTATTTACCAACCTCCAACATGACATCCGCCCCATTGCTATCAGATCTCGACACCATTCGGAAGAAGATTCGGAATTTATTAAAATCGAGGTACAGAAACTGTTAAGGGATGGAATAATCGAACCAAGTGTCTCCCCTTGGAGAGCTCAAGTCCTCATAGTCAACAACACTAATCACAAAAAGAGAATGTGCATCGATTACTCACAGACCATAAACAGGTTTACCATGTTGGACGCTTACCCCATACCTAATATAGAAAATATTGTGGCGAAAGTCGCTAAAAACTCCTTTTATAGCACAATCGACTTGAAATCCGCGTATCATCAGGTGCCAATTTTAGAATCAGAAAAGCTATACACAGCGTTTGAAGCGGATGGGAATTTATACCAATTTAATAGAATCCCTTTTGGGGTTACGAACGGAGTACCTGCATTTCAAAAATTTATTAACAACATAATTCACACTGAACAACTCAAAGAAACGTACGCATACTTGGACGACGTTACAATTTGTGGACGATCGAAATCGGAACACGATTCAAATCTTCAATCATTCTTACATGCTACACAAAAATATAATCTCACCGTGAATGAAAACAAATCGAAATACTCTCAGACATCCATCAATCTTTTGGGATATACGATTTCTAAAAATCACATTAAACCTGATGAAGATAGACTTCAACCTCTGCTCAAACTTCGCTCTCCTTCCAATCACAAAGATTTGAAACGAGCATTGGGGATGTTCGCGCACTATGCCAGATGGATCCCTCACTATTCGGATCGGATCAGACCTCTCATCCAAATCAAAAGCTTCCCTCTGTCTCCCGAAATGAATACACTCATCGATACACTGAAAACTGACATAGCAAAATCCGTAGTTTCGGCTCTTGACGATAACGCGAGTTTTTTAGTTGAGACTGACGCCTCGGATTATGCTATAGCAGCGACGCTATCACAACGAGGTCAGCCAGTGGCATTTTTCTCCCGAACGCTCTCAGATTCTGAACTACACCATCCAGCAATAGAGAAAGAAGCGGCTGCCATTGTTGAGGCTCTCCGGAAGTGGCGGCACTACCTGATTGGAAAGCACTTTCGTCTAGTCACTGACCAACGCTCTGTGGCATTCATGTTTGATGGCAGGAGGCATAGCAAGATAAAAAACGAGAAAATTATGCGCTGGCGACTCGAATTGTCATGCTACTCCTACGAAATAGTTTATCGTCCAGGGAAGGAGAACACCGTTGCTGATGCCCTTTCCCGGATAAGTGCATCCTCTACACTGCTGAATCTGCAAAGCCTTCACCGCAGTCTCTGCCATCCAGGAGTGACAAGACTGGCCCATTGGGTACGAACTAAAAACCTCCCATTCTCAATCGATGAGGTCCGTAAGACTACCGCAGCATGTCAAGACTGTGCCGAGCTGAAGCCACGATTCATGAAGAATGACGGAGTTCTTGTTCATGCCACATCCCCATTCGAGCGACTTAATATTGATTTCAAGGGCCCCCTTCCTTCAGCAACACGTAACCGCTACTTATTGACTGTCGTGGACGAGTTTTCCCGTTTTCCTTTTGCTTTTCCATGTCCAGACATGTCAGCCTCCACCATCATTCGTCATCTCACAACGCTGTTTGGTATTTTCGGGACGCCAGCATATATTCACTCAGACAGAGGGGCTTCTTTCATGTCGGCCGAACTGAAGGAATTTCTCACTACAAAAGGAGTGGCAACGAGCAGGACTACTGCATATAACCCTAGAGGCAACGGGCAAGTGGAAAGGTACAATGGTATAGTTTGGAAGACGATCCAACTTGCCTTACGTTCCTCTTGCTTGGAGACTAAAGAGTGGGAGAAGGTCCTTACTCAGGCCCTTCATTCAATCAGATCGCTTCTTTGTACCTCCATCAACACAACTCCACATGAAAGGATGTTCACTCACCCCAGAAGATCACCTCATGGAACATCAATACCCACTTGGCTATCTACTCCACGGCCAGTACTGATGAGACGCCATGTTATGGGTAGCAAGTATGAACCGTCTGTCATCCAAGTAGATCTTCTTGAGGCTAATCCAGACTACTCTTATGTTAGATTGCCTGATGGACGGGAGACGACGGTATCGAATCGACACCTAGCGCCAACGGCAGACGGAGCTGCAGTTGACAGTGAACCCATGTTGACTGTGGAACAAGATGAGCCAGTTGCGACTGCTCCCGAACTTGTTACCTCGAATGTTGAACCTACGTTGCAGGGTCTTAATCCATCAGAGCTACCCCAAGCCCAGCAAACAACACAAACCCCAAGACGTTCAGGAAGGATTAAGAACCCACCGAAGTACCTGGAAGACTACGTGTGGAAAAACTGACAGGGGGAAAATGTGATGAAATTATTACTACTCGTTCATATGTTAGCAGCAATACTTTGTTTCCACCATGTCTACCATTCAAATTCATAATTCTATATTCCTTCGAATATTCTTGTGGTTATTTTTGTTATTCTGTTTGGTTATTCTGATATGCCCATATCAGAATCTCATTGGTGCATTGATTTACCTTGCTGTCGCAACTAGGCCTGACATCTCTCACACTGTCAGTTTCTTGAGCCAGTTTAATAACTGTTATGGAAAAGATCATTGGCTAGCGGTGAAGAGGGTCCTACGTTACCTGAAAGGAACAACAAACTTGTCTCTACAATTCAGGAAGACAGGAAAGCCTCTCACAGGGTTTGCCGATGCAAATTGGGGCTCATGCTCAAATGATGGCCGCTCATACACAGGCTTCTGCTTTATTTTGGCAGGAGCATGCGTGAGTTGGGAATCGCGTAAGCAGCGTACTATTGCCCTCTCCACACAAGAAGCTGAATACATGTCATTGACTGAAGCTGCGAAAGAAGCAATGCATCTCAGAAAGCTCTTGCATGAAATGGGGAGCCATCATGGACCTATCGAAGTGTTCAACGACAATCTAGCTGCCCAACACCTCGTCAGAAATACTATTGTCAGTTCAAGGTCCAAGCACATAAACATCAAGGAACACTTCATAAGAGAAAAGGTCGGGCAGGGGGAAATCAAGGTCTCCTACAAACCATCAGTGTCCATGGAGGCCGATATCCTCACCAAAGGCCTACCCAGCCCCCGTCATGAAGATCTCGCTACAGCAATTGGACTCGCGTACAGTGATACAGTGGGCTAGATCTGTCGAGTGAAGGGGAGTGTCGAACTGTAACCATTTTCGCTGGTGACACTCGACTATTCTCAACTTGTGTAAAACAACACCTGTTCTATTTCCATGAACACATTTGTGTAGATCTTTTTATAGTTCGTTGTATAAAAATCTTGATTGCAATATAGTGATTACTTCTGCTGACATTATTCTATATAATTGAAAGCTTCCATTTATATCCAAGACAATATTGAAGCCACCAAGGCATGGTAGACCTTCATCAGGAATTTTGTGTCCAAAAAGACTCTTAATTTTGCGAAAACATAAATCAATTTTCGTAATTTACTGTTTGTTTCCCTAATCTGCCGATCCCATTTCAAATTTTCATCTAAATATACCCCCAAATACCCGGAATTATTAACTTTATTAATGGATTGACAGTTTGAACAATCTTCTTGGCAGTCGTGGTTGGGCAATTTCAATGTATTTTGGTAAGGCTGCGTTTTTGGTGTGATAGAGAAGGTTATGAAGTTAGTTTTTTTAATGTTTACTGTCAGCTTATTGTGAGTCAACCAAGCGTAGATCATTTTTAGGCTTTTTTCAGCCAATAGGTACGCCTCGCTCCAAGAATGAGCCACTGTGTACAACACTGTATCGTCCGCAAACATGATAACTGACCTTCGAATATTTAATTTAGCTAAATCGTTAATGTATAGTATGAACAAGACTGGCCCGAGCACCGTACCCTGCGGTTCACCATATTTTCCCAGTATAATCTCTTCACTCGTGGCTTTATTCACTCTCACACATTGAGTCCTATTTAGTAGGTAAATCTGAAACCAGTGAACTGTTAATTCATCCAAACCATAATTTCGTAATTTTTTGAACAGTCTATCATGCGATATCGTCTCAAATGCCTTTGCCAGATCCAACAATATAGCTACAGGCTTCAAATCGTTGTCCAAGTCATCAGTCAATTTCTTGCTCAAAAGACAAACTGCATCGGATGTACTTTTTCCCTTCCTAAACCCGTATTGTTCTTCAACTAGTATTTGATTAGACTCCAAAAATGATACTAGCTGATTTTTTACAATTTTCTCAATTATTTTAGCCAGCGTGTTTACTAATGATATTGGGTCTATAATTTTCGCACAAAGTTCTATCACCTTTTTTAAAAATAGGAATAACTATAGTTTTTTTTTAAATTATCTGGGAATACACCACTAATGAAGCTCAAATTCACAATAGCATTTATTGGGTCAGCCAAAATCGTCTTGTATTTTTTGTATATTTCAGTCGATATTCCATCAATTCCAGGGCTTGAATTACTTTTTAATGAATCGATCGCTTTAATGACATCTTCCACGCATGTGGAAGTAAAATTGAACTGGTTTTTTAGCGTTGGCACCTCCGTGTTCAAATAGGAATATTTGGCTGTGGGTTTAAGATTGTGCCAGTTTTTCGCCATTTTCAGCAAAAACCTGGTTTAATACGTTCGCGCATTGCACTGGATTTTGTTCACCATTTATTTCCTGGTTGTTATGTATTAGTGTTTTAATTTTTTTTTGTTTTTTTCGGCCTGGGTCAATAATATTGTTTATTACACTCCATGACTTCTGGCTGGGTAATGTGTTGTGTTCTGCCGTCTTCATTGTTTATGTAATGTTTGGGTGGATTCTGTGTAGGCCAGTGAGTATGTTATCAATGTTGTCATGGTCAGTGATAAATACTATATATATTCTACGTACCTAGAGTAATGTGTGCTGTAATGTTTAGTCATTAGTCTTTGTATGTGTTTGTCTTCGTAGTGTTCAACAAATAACTCTGTTAGGACAGATGAAGTTGGGTTACCCATTCCAAGTTCATCCTGTGGCTTGTACCAGCTGTTGTTAAAACGGAAATAGTTCTGTTTAAACACTGTTTGTGCGAGGTTTGTGAGAAAGAAGTATGGTAATACTACTTATACTAGCGCAAATAACCCTTTCGATTTAATACCTTCTACTGAAAGTTTTCGAGCAACGGCGCGCAGTGGGGCGAAAAACGTTTTTTCTGTACACGACAATGTTATGAACTATATAGGAAATTTTGCGCAGATTCCAAATATAACCCATGTTCTATACCTAGCATAACTCCTCAACCTGTATTGCCTTAAAAAAAAACGATGCAAATCCCTGCACAACGGTTTATTATTTTGTATAGAATACCCTTCCGTTACAGATCACAGCTCTATGTATAGATAACCCGTCTATACAACATGATACGTACTATTCTATACATATTATGTAGATCGCAGACCCTCCGTAGGTTAGTACCTAACCCCGTACTCGATACTAGGTACCTACCTACATCACGAGTTAAATGTTGCTAAAATAATTCTGCCGATGACAAACAGTACCTAACAAAAAGAAACACACATAATGAAGTTCTGAAAAGAAATTGTTGATGAGGAGTGAAAAAAGTTGCGAAAGTACCTACCAACAAACTCCAGCCCCTTCTACGTAGATGGTATAATGAACCGTTGTGTAATAATTTACCGTTGAGTAATGATTTACCGTAGTAATAATTTACTCATCAATAATACTTCAACGTTTGTTCAAGTTTCACTACCTACCAACAAACTCCAAAAGAGCCATCATTTTTCAAATGAAATAATATCACAGAACAACCAACTCGACTTCATACTCCGCCAATATAATCAGATGATCCCTAGCAATGATTTCATCTCCGCCAAATTTCCTATTGGGGGCGCGTCTCTGGTTACGAGATTTGGTTTGAATTGTATACAATTTCATTCACACTGGAGTCGAAAATGCCTGTCGGTGCAAACTTCGGGGCCTTACTGTGAACGAACGGCTGGACGTACGACGCTCCGGATGGTCTTAAAAAACTCGCAAGTTCAAGAACTATTTAAAACCGTAAAAATATTCACGTAAAAAAATGGTATAGGCGTTTTGAAAATTTCAACCCCTATTTTGAACCCCTTAGAGATGACTGACAGTAACGTCGAGCTTCGAGGACCAACTAGACCCCAAACGGAAACTATAACCCGAATTTCATCAATTTTCTTTCATGGTAACTAAGAAAAGTGGCCCGTACGGCGTACGGCGGACAGACAGAAATATTTTTATTGCAGTTTTGGATTCTACATACCTTGAAACGTAAACCATCAAATTTTGAGGGGGGTAAGAATTTTTTTTTTCATGGTCGATTCCAATGGTTCATTATTGAAAATAATAAACCAAAAGGTACGTTTTTTGACGTAGGTACTTCCTCGTTTTATCGGTACATACTGCGACAGTTAAAAACAATTTTGATTCCACATAAAAGTTCTAGGGAATTAAATTTTGCATCGGTTGATAACCAACAACTGCTAAACTGATCCAGAAATAGGAGGCTGATCCATCACAGGCTGATTTCTAAGCTACAAAATTAACAAAATCTGGAAAAAAGTAAATATTTTTAAATATTTTGAAAAAATTGCTCCATAACTTCATTCAAAATAGCTTGAAACTTGATTTCATTGAAATAGTTTAATGTTTTTCCTTCCTCACTACCGAAGCTTCGTATTCCTGCAAGATTCGAAAAAATTTAAGTCGTCCAAATTGAAAATTTCCACTCGCATTTTACGTTTCAGACATCAAGGAACATATCTGGTTCCGTGTCCGTCCGTCTGTGATCAATTCCCTGTCTCGGGCAAAACTATATGAAATAATGGTCGTAATGAGTTGAAATTATGAGGGTAGGTGTTGGTTTGGCCACAGATGGTCCCACATCAAATTCATTGAAGAAGTACCGTAACTTTCGACTGCGCTTGCGGAAACTTAAAACCCTTGTAAAGCTCATAAATACCCTGGAAATCATCGGAAAGAGCTTAAAGTCGGAGAGTAGATGCAGAACTGTACCCTGATGGTTGCATATCGACTTCATTAAATTCTGAATGTAACATTCGGTAACAATTCCTTGTAAGCCCATAACTACCAGGAAAAATAGTCGTTGAGTTGAAATTTGGAGGGTAGGCGCGGGTTGGAGCACAGATGGCCTCATATAAAATTCGTTGAAAGTACTGTAACTGTCGTCTACGCAAGCGCCGACGTGAAATCCTTCTAGAGCCCACAACTACTCTAGAAATCGTTGTGAAGCGATGAGGTTTGGAGGGTAGATGGAGCTGGGCCACAGAGAGTCCCATATTCAAGTCGTTGATAAAGTACAGTAACTTTCGTATGCGCATGCGCAAAAATAAATCCTAATAGAGCCCATAACTACCCTAGAAAATGACATGTATTGGATTTAAACTTAAAACGACATGCATTTGGATTTCTCTGCCAATTTACTCATTCGTGCAGTAGAAAACCTTGCAATGTATTATAACTTGCTAAAAAATCACAAAACCCCTTAACAGGTGTCACTGTTTCCGACAGGTTTTCAAAAATCGTGCCAGTTCGGGTTTCGGTCTCTGGGATTTGTGCAGAAGGAATACTCGTTTTTCTCTCGCAGTGATACCCACTCACTCAGCTCTCTGGAAATAACATGTATTTGGATTTCTCTCTCAATTTAATCAATCGTTTCAGTATAAAACCTTGTAATGTATTATAGCTTGCTTCGAAACTTCTGAAATACTTATTCTTCAAATGGTATGATACCACAGATATTAAAAATACTTATACAAATGCCTATAATAATTATTTTACGCTTATTCCTATTCCACCCTACTATTTTGTCATTTCTGAACCTCTCAATTTCAAATCCATACATACTCGTCAATTCTCCACCGAACGGACCCACCAACTAATTACATATGCCCATTTTACATAGGTGAGGCCTACCCGACTTGGCAGACATTTTTTCATGGTCGATTCTAAAGGTTCATTATTGAAAATAATAAATCAGAACATTACCCGCCTCTCCTGTCCTTTTTGTGCCCTCTCCTTCTACCCCTTTACCCTTATTCGAACATCCGACGCTCAAGACGAGGGAAATGAACATGTTTAAGACGTGCAATAACGACGGAGAGGTTCTATTTTCACGGATAGTTGCCAAATGGTGCCTTCGATCCTGCCAAACCCTTCTCGACATAGGACTAACAAGGTGGATAACCTTATTTACCTTCCTCCCCTTTTCTATATTTTGTTCGTAGGGACCGGGCACTCGGTAACCGCTATCTCTCAGCAATAAAGGGAAGGAGAAGTATGAAAGAAAAATAACCGCCCAACGCACTTCAATGTATATCTCTTTTATCAGATTGGTAATCTATTCGGGATTAATTTTACTGGTCTTCAATAGTTTATTTATTTATTTATTTATATTTTTACATAGAAATAGGGTTCATTACCCCTCCTCGTTTTTATACATTATAATGACATAAATTTAATATAACAGGGTGGTGTATTTTTACATGAGATGGAAGAATGGAAAATTGAAATGTGGACAGATAGAATGAATTGAAAGAAGAATAAGCAGAAGAAAAATATGAAGAGAAGGGGAACTGCCGATCCTCATTGTGCCTCAGGACAGCTAATCCAAAAGACCTGAGCGAGCCACAGCTACGACAGCCAAGGGCAAGCAGACCCCCCCCCCCCCCCCCACAATCTCGCACCTGCGACCCTTAGGGAGTTCCGAAAGTGACGATTCGTCGTCCAAGTCTGCCGGAGAGCAGTGCTCTTCTGTTGTATAAATGCACTGACTCTTGATGCGCGTAGTTAATAATAATTTCTAAATGCAGCCGAACATTCAAATGTCGGTAGAATTATAGTTTATACTGAATTGATGATTAATATAAAGGTTTAATTAGGACTCACCTATATCGGAGGATCCGCCCCATGTTCCCCGTTGGGATTGCCGGGCAAGTTTGGTGATGGCATCGACGTAGAGGCGAGAAGCTGCGGCAGCCCCTGCAACAGACAAATGATGATATATTCACTATTCAAGAACCTAATAATCGGAAATCGATCGGAGTTTTTCATTCATAACCGTAACCATGAATTAACAGATTTGAGCTTACCAACTATGGTGACTCGTGGTTTGAGGTAGGTAGGAGTTTGGGAGAGAAGGTGAGGTTGAATGAAGAGGTGAGAGAGGAGTGCAACAGCGAATCCTCGCGGTTTTTACCTCCTTGGATTCGTCTCTAGGATAGGAAAATATCCGCCCGGTTTTCACCTCGTTGGATATTGGGATAGGAAAATATCTGCACGGTTTTGACCTCCTTGGATATTCGAAAGAGAGGAAGGGAGAATACCCGTCCAGTTTTCACCACGTTGGATATTGGAAAAATACTTGTCCGGTTCTCACCATGTTGAAGAGAAGGGTGAGTTGATGAAGAGGAGGTAAGATGAGAGAGAGAGAGAAGGCTCTGGTTCGATAGAAGTTAGATGCATGTCAAGCTGGGTAAGCCGGGCGCCTTATAAGGACGCCTCTACCCTCCCACGGTCAACCGACAGCCATTGGAAGCCGTTGGAGGGAGAGCGACCTGGGCCTCGTCCCTTGCGTCGCGCAACTCGACTTCTCCGTGTCTTTGCTGGTAACAATCTTACTTATTTACAGCAATGGTACTTAGGAAGGGTACCATGTCACCAACGTTTGAATTTCACAACGTTCTTGAGACGTAGAACCCCAATGTGGATTTCCTTTACTCGGACAATTGAAAATTTTCCGATCTGTAATGTACGCGTAGGTATTAAAAACGCTGCAAATTATTGCACAATGGTTGACTATTTACTTGTATAGATGCCTCTTCTGTGTAGATCGCTGTTTTCTGCGGTCAATACCTACCCTCGTGCTCCCCCCAGAAAGCCCTAAATGGAGTATTGGAGTCGGCCGGGGAAGTAGTTCCATAACTAATAAGCGGTAGATTATAAATTCTACAGCAAATTATTCATCGTTATTCATGAAGCGTAATGTTCCTTGTTCAAGTTACAAAAGTAGATACCTACAAACAAAAGTAACCATCATTCTTCAAATGAAATAATATCACAGAACAACCAACTCGACTTCATGCAGCCATGCGTGATTATAATCAGGTATTGCCTAGCAATGATAATATCTGTGCTTGATTTATACCGTTTCCTTCACGATCATGTTGATGGAGCTTTTTTGTGCTAGCTTCAGGGTCTTACGGTGAGTACATACAACGCTCCAGGTGGTCTTTAAAAATTCCCAAGTTCGAGACCAATTTAAAACGCTGCAAATCCCTGCACAACGGTTTATTATTTTGTATAGAATACCCTTCTGTTACAGATCACAGCTTTATGTATAGATAACCCGTCTATATAATATGATATGTACTATTCTATACATAGATATGTACTATTCTATACGTAGATCGCAGACCCTCCGTAGGTTAGTACCTAACCCCGTACTCGTTACTAGGTACCTACCTAAATCACGAGTTAAATGTTGCTAAAATAATTCTGCCGATGACAAACAGTACCTAACACAAAGAAACACACATAATGAAGTTCTGAAAAGAAATTGTTGATGAGGAGGGAAAAAAGTTGCAAAAGTACCTACCAAAAAACTCCAGCCCCTTCTACGTAGATGGTATAATGAACCGTTGTGTAATAATTTACCGTTGAGTAATGATTTACCGTAGTAATAACTTACCCATAAATAATACTTCAACGTTTGTTAAAGTTTCACTACCTTCCAACAAACTCCAAAAGAGCCATCATTTTTCAAATGAAATAATATCACAGAACAACCAACTCGACTTCATACTCCGCCAATATAATCAGGTGATCCCTAGCAATTATTTTATCTCCGCCAAATTTCCTATTGTGGGCGCGTCTCTGGTTACGAGATTTGGTTTGAATTGTATACAATTTCATTCACACTGGAGTCGAAAATGCCTGTCGGTGCAAACTTCGGGGCCTTACTGTGGTCTTAAAAAACTCGCAAGTTCAAGAACTATTTAAAACCGTAAAAATATTCACGTAAAAAAATGGTATAGGCGTTTTGAAAATTTCAACCCCTATTTTGAACCCCTTAGAGATGACTCACAGTAACGTCGAGCTTCGAGGACCAACTAGACGCCAAACGGAACCTATTTATTTATTTATTTATTTATTTATTACGGGCAAGCCCAGTTACAATACATACATTAAAACCATTCTAACAGAGTGGGGTGGAGAGGGGACAACGGAATGACAGTCAATCATGGGGGGGGGGGGAAACAGTGGAAATACTCAATTGAATATAAGGGGGGGACTAGCGATGGTGGATTTAAGATTTGAGAGGGAGGAGTGAAAAAAGTCGAAGTCGGGGTTGAGGGACAGAAATAGGTTGGCGCAGCGAGGTATTCTTCGGAAGGGACGGTGTCGTTGGTAGTTCGTCGGCATGAAGGGGATGTAGAAGAGTGGCGGTGAGCGAGAGGTAAGGCGAGGGACGAGAAAATATATTTTCGAGATGAGAGCCGGGCAGTCGATGTCGTTGTTTAGGAGTTTGTGGAGTAAGGTGAGATCAGCGGCGCTACGACGGTTTTCGAGGGTGGTCAGGTGGCGATTCCGCAGCAATGGGTCGTACACGACATCAGCCGAAGAAATGCCCAGCTTGAATGCGACGTACCGCAAGAAGTTGTTTTGGACTCGCTCCAGGCGGTATTTGTGGATGGAGTAGGCAGGAGACCAGACGGTAGACGCATACTCTAGGATCGGCAGGACTAGAGCTTTGTAGAGGGCTACGATGGCTGGGATGCTCGTGAATTCCCTAGTGCTGCGCTTCAGGAAGCCCAGGGCGCGCATGGCACGGTTTGACAGCTCCTCGATATGGGCTGTAAAGTTCAGCTGCTCGTCGCACAAGACTCCCAAGTCCCTATACTCGCTCACACGCCGCAAAGGAGCGCCACTCAGAACGTAATCATGGAAGACAGGCTGGGAAGAACGATGGAAGGTCATGATCGAGCACTTTGATGGGTTCAGGTACAAGTGATTCGATGCACACCACGCCTCCAACCTCCCGATGGCCGACTGCAGGGCGACGAAGTCCGAACGGGCAGCGACATGGGCAAAGATCTTCAGGTCGTCCGCAAACAGTAAACACCTAACCCCAGGTGCGAGTGCCCCCACCACGCTGTTTATCATCAGGAGGAAGCAGAGAGGCCCAAGATGGCTACCCTGTGGGATACCGGATGACGCCGAGAAAGGCAGTGAGAGTTGGCCCCTCACCCGAACAACCAGCCGACGATCGGTCAGATACGACTCCATCCAGTCAAGGAGAGAGCCATGGATCCCCAGGGAATGCAAGAGAGCGAGAAGATGGTTATGGGATAGTTTGTCGAAGGCTTTGGCGAAGTCTGTCGAGATGACGTCGGTTTGAAGGCCGTACTGGAAACCATCGTTGACGAAGTCCTGGAATTCCAACAAGTTGGTCGTGGTTGAGCGTCCCCGAAGAAAGCCATGCTGCTCGCCACAGATGAAGGGGGAGAATGCAGGGGTGAGCTGCTCAACAACGAGCTTTTCCAGAGCCTTGGGAATGGTCGACAGGGAGCACACCGGGCGGTAGTGGTTCACTAGGCTCCTGTCTCCATTCTTATGGATTGGCGTGACGAATGACGTCTTCCACTCATCAGGGAAGTGACCCGAACCAAGAGACCTGTTAAAGAGGGTGGAGAGTGGGAAGGAGAGGTGAGCCGAGCACTGCTTCAAGAGGATAGGGGGGACTCCATCTGGGCCCATACCCTTCTTTACATTCAATCCGGCCAAGTGACGAGAGACCATCTCCTCCGAAACACGAAGTGAACCCAGGGAAACAATATCAAGGGCAGGGTAGATGGGCACCTCCTGGACAGGGGGCTCAAAAACAGAAGCAAAGTGGGCTGCAAACAGGGCCGCGATCCCCTCAGGCTCCGACTCCCGGGTTCCATCGAGCGACATGCAACTGGGAAGGTTGTTCCCACCCTCTCGATAGTTGAAAAAGTTCCAGAATGCTTTCAGGTCGTCGGGAATGGACTCCTGAACTCGAAGGAGGTGGGCAGTGTACAATTCCCCAGATCTGGCCTTACACTGGGAGCGAAGAGAAGAGAAAAGTTCGTATCCTTGACCGGTGCATTTGTAACGAGCATGTGCGATCAACTTCTGACGGGTCAGGGAAATCAGGCCGCTGTCAAACCACTTTGGGAATGAGGAGCTGAAGTTCGAGGTCCTGGGAACGTGAGATTCGATGGCCCTGCGCACTGTGGCATAAAAGTTCCTGAGAGCGTCATCGAGTGACCCGTCCAGAATTTTCCCCCAGTCGCACGAAGCGAAAAAACGGCCCATAGCTCCGAAATCCCCCTTCTTGAAGTTATATGAAAATCGATTGTTCGGAAAGAAGGATTCGGTGCAATCAGGAGAGGTAATGGAAAATTCGAAGGGAGGGTGAGCAATGTCGACCGGCAACAGAGATTCCGCGGTTCGAAGGTTGCTGATGGAGGCGTTTGACAGAAGGAGGTCCAAGACATTACCGAAGGGGTTGGCCTATAACCCGAATTTCATCAATTTTTTTTCATGGTAACTAAGAAAAGTGGCCCGTACGGCGTACGGCGTACGGCGGACAGACAGAAATATTTTTATTGCAGTTTTGGATTCTACATACCTTGAAACGTAAACCATCAAATTTTGAGGGGGGTAAGAATTTTGGTTTATTATTTTCAATAATGAACCATTGGAATCGAGCATGAAAAAAAAATTCTTACCCCCCCTCAAAATTTGATGGTTTACGTTTCAAGGTATGTAGAATCCAAAACTGCAATAAAAAAACGCTGCAAATCCCTGCACAACGGTTTATTATTTTGAATAGAATACCCTCCTGTTACAGATCACAGCTCTATCTATAGATAACCCTTCTATATAATGTGATATGTACTATTCTATTATATACATATTATGTAGATCGCAGACCCTCCGCAGGTTAGTACCTAACCCCGTACTCGTTACTAGGTACCTACCTAAATCACGAGTTAAATGTTGCTAAAATAATTCTGCCGATGACAAACAGTACCTAACAAAAAGAAACGCACATAATGAAGTTCTGAAAAGAAATTGTTGATGAGGAGTGAAAAAATTTGCAAAAGTACCTACCAACAAACTCCAGCCCCTTCTACGTAGATGGTATACTGAACCGTTGTGTAATAATTTACCGTTGAGTAATGATTTACCGTAGTAATAATTTACCCATCAATAATACTTCAACGTTTGTTCAAGTTTCACTACCTACCAACAAACACCAAAAGAGCCATCATTTTTCAAGCGAAATAATATCACAGAACAACCAACTCGACTTCATACTCCGCCAATATAATCAGGTGATCCCTACCAATGATTGGCCGTATTCACAAATTCCTATTGTGGCCGCGTCTCTGGTTAAGAGATTTGGTTTGAATTGTATACAATTTCATTCACACTGGAGTCGAAAATGCCTGTCGGTGCAAACTTCGGGGCCTTACTGTGAACGAACGGCTGGACGTACGATGCTCCGGATGGTCTTAAAAAACTCGCAAGTTCAAGAACTATTTAAAACCGTAAAAATATTTACGTAAAAAAATAGTATAGGCGTTTTGAAAATTTCAACCCCTATTTTGAACCCCTTAGAGATGACTCACAGTAACGTCGAGCTTCGAGGACCAACTAGACGCCGAACGGAACCTATAACCCGAATTTCATCAATTTTTTTTCATGGTAACTAAGAAAAGTGGCCCGTACGGCGTACGGCGGACAGACAGAAATATTTTTATTGCAGTTTTGGATTCCACATACCTTGAAACGTAAACCATCAAATTTTGAGGGGGGGTAAAAATTTTTTTTTTCATGCTCGATTCCAATGGTTCATTATTGAAAATAATAAACCAATATTTCTGTCTGTCCGCCGTACGCCGTACGCCGTACGGGCCACTTTTCTTAGTTACCATGAAAGAAAATTGATGAAATTCGGGTTATAGGTTCCGTTCGCTGTCTAGTTGGTCCTCGAAGCTCGACGTTACTGTGAGTCATCTCTAAGGGGTTCAAAATAGGGGATGAAATTTTCAAAACGCCTACACCATTTTTTTACGTGAATATTTTTACGGTTTTAAATAGTTCTTGAACTTGCGAGTTTTTTAAGACCAACCGGAGCGTCGTATGTCCAGCCGTTCGTTCACAGTAAGGCCCCAAAGTTTGCACCGACAGGCATTTTCGACTCCAGTGTGAATGAAATTGTATACAATTCAAACCAAATCTCGTAACCAGAGACGCGCCCACAATAGGAAATTTGGCGGAGATGAAATCATTGCTAGGGATCACCTGATTATATTGGCGGAGTATGAAGTCGAGTTGGTTGTTCTGTGATATTATTTCATTTGAAAAATGATGGCTCTTTTGGAGTTTGTGGGTAGGTAGTGAAACTTGAACAAACGTTGAAGTATTATTGATGGGTAAATTATTACTACGGTAAATCATTACTCAACGGTAAATTATTACACAACGGTTCATTATACCATCTACGTAGAAGGGGCTGGAGTTTGTTGGTAGGTACTTTCGCAACTTTTTTCACTCCTCATCAACAATTTCTTTTCAGAACTTCATTATGTGTGTTTCTTTTTGTTAGGTACTGTTTGTCATCGGCAGAATTATTTTAGCAACATTTAACTCGTGATTTAGGTAGGTACCTAGTAACGTGTACGGGGTTAGGTACTAACCTAAGGAGGGTCTGCGATCTACATTATATGTATAGAATAGTACATATCATAAATTATATAGACGGGTTATCTATACATAGAGCTGTGATCTGTAACGGAAGGGTATTCTATACAAAATAATAAACCGTTGTGCAGGGATTTGCAGCGTTTTTTTTTCATGCTCGATTCCAATGGTTCATTATTGAAAATAATAAACCAAAACTGAAAAAATCGACATAAAGGCGCCCTGGAAATTTCAACCCCTATTTTTCACCCCTTAGAGATGACTGACAGTAACGCCGAGCTTCGCGGATCAACTAGACACCAAATGGGACCAAAATACCAAAGTGCATTCATTTCCGTTCATAGTAAGTAACTAAGGAAAGTGCGAAGTTTGGTTTATGATTTTTGGTTTACGAACCATTGGAATCTAGCACGAAAAAAATTTGTTAACCCCTCCCCCCTCAAAATTTAATGGTTTCCATTTCAAGGTATGCAGTATCCTGGACAGCACATTTCTTAGTTATCATGAACCAAAATTAATGAAATTTGGTAGGTCCCTTTTGGGGTCTTGCTAGATGGTCCGTGACGCTCGGCGTTACTGTCAGTCATCTCTAAGGTATGAAAAATAGGGGTTGAAATTTTCAGAACGCCGTAGCTCGGAAACTTCCAACAGATTGGATTTTGGTTTATTATTTTCAATAATGAACCATTGGAATCGAGCAAGACAAAAAAAAGTCTTACCCCCCCCCCCCCCCTCAAAATTTGATGGTTTACGTTTCAAGGTATGTAGAATCCAAAACTGCCATAAAAAAATTGGGCGCCTTGGGAGTCCGGCCCGGTGCCTGGTGAAAGGTGCGAGCGGACTTTGGGATTCCGTCCCGCATGATCTCCCTCAGCGTTGATTAGAACTCTTGTAAACAAACAGATCGACTCAGTATCAGTTCAACAGTGCTCGTGGTGTCATTTCGTTATAAATGTCGTTGAAAATTGAAATAATTGAAAGTGAGCGTGGCAACTGCATGCTACTCGCTGAAGGACACAAGTTTTCACGTCAGAAAATGTTATCATCTGGAGAACAACGGTGGATGTACGTAGGTCCGACCGATATTATGTAACGCATATCCACGTACGTGTTATTATGTTAACTAGGGGTACGGATACCGTATATAATAATATTAATATATTATATCCATATAACGTACGACGAATGCTTTTGCTTTTGCAGATAATTATTATAGTATACTCGTACTATACAAGTACGAATTGTATAAAATACAATGAGTCAAAAATGTGGCACAAAGCAGTTCAAGGGGTAGTGGTTTTCCCAACTGTATCAGCGAAAAAATTCGCGACTGATGAGACAAATTCAGCTTTACTCAATTGTTTATTGGTGTACAGTTGAATCAGGTTACTGTTTCACCTGTTTTCACCTGTCCTGTTTCACAATATCTGCAGTTTTTTTGAGTTTCCTCAGGACGGAGTTCCAAGGTTTTAGTAGGCTGGGTCCAAGTTGTGGGGACGGAATCCCAAGGTGTCGCTGGGCCCCACGCTAATGGTAGGGACGGAATCCCAAGGTTTTTTAAGCCGGCTTAATATTTTAATGAGGGTCCGGGACGGAATTCGTAGCCGCCCAAAAAATTTCTGTCTGTCCGCCGTACGCCGTACGGGCCACTTTTCTTAGTTGCCATGAATAAAAACTGATGAAATTCGGGTTATAGGTTCCGTTCGGGGTCTAGTTGGTCCTCGAAGCTCGACGTTACTGTCAGTCATCTCTAAGGGGTTCAAAATAGGGGTTGAAATTTTCAGAACGCCTATACCTTTGCTTTACGTGAATCTTTTTACGGTTTTAAATAGTTCTTGAACTTACGAGTTTTTTGAGACCACCCGGAGCATTTTACGCCCCTCCGTTCCTTCACAGTAAGGACCCGAAGTTTGCACCGACAGGCATTTTCGACAGCAGGGTGAGTGAAATTGTATACATTTAGACCAACTCCCGTTACCAGGGACGCTATCAATCGAAAATTGGCCCGAGATTTTCTTGCTCGATTCAATCAATCAATCAATTTATTCAATCAATCGGCCAATCAATCAATCAATTTATTCACAGAGTTTGGTGTAATAGGCCCCACATATTATTACGGGAAGGGATTTCGCAACAATGTTGTATCCAATATGTTCGGGGGAGGGGGTTCATAGTCTTCAATTGATTTCAGTGGTTATCAATGGATTAATTGAACTTTAATTGGAACTGGAATTCATTTCGAATTGTCTAAATTGGCATGGTGCGCATTGGCATAAATTCATTATGACTAGCATAGTTAGTATATTTATTCTACCAATGGCCTAGGCCTTTCAATCAATCAATCAATCAATCAAAATTTTCAATTGCAATCGGAATTCACTTAGAATTGTAAAAACCCGTCTATATAATATGATATGTACTATTCTATACATATTATGTAGATCGCAGACCCTCCTTAGGTTGGTACCTAACCCCGTACTCGTTACTAGGTACCTACCTAAATCACGAGTTAAATGTTGCTAAAATAATTCTGCCGATGACAAACAGTACCTAACAAAAAGAAACACACATAATGAAGTTCTGAAAAGAAATTGTTGATGAGGAGTGAAAAAAGTTGCAAAAGTACCTACCAACAAACTCCAGCCCCTTCTACGTAGATGGTATAATGAACCGTTGTGTAATAATTTACCGTTGAGTAATGATTTACCGTAGTAATAATTTACCCATCAATAATACTTCAACGTTTGTTCAAGTTTCACTACCTACCAACAAACTCCAATAGAGCCATCATTTTTCAAATTAAATAATATCACAGAACAACCAACTCGACTTCATACTCCGCCAATATAATCAGGTGATCCCTACCAATGATTGGCCGTATTCACAAATTCCTATTGTGGGCGCGTCTCTGGTTACGAGATTTGGTTTGGATTGTATACAATTTCATTCACACTGGAGTCGAAAATGCCTGTCGGTGCAAACTTCGGGGCCTTACTGTGAACGAACGGCTGGACGTACGATGCTCCGGATGGTCTTAAAAAACTCGCAAGTTCAAGAACTATTTAAAACCGTAAAAATATTTACGTAAAAAAATTGTATAGGCGTTTTGAAAATTTCAACCCCTATTTTGAACCCCTTAGAGATGACTCACAGTAACGTCGAGCTTCGAGGACCAACTAGACGCCGAACGGAACCTATAACCCGAATTTCATCAATTTTTTTTCATGGTAACTAAGAAAAGTGGCCCGTACGGCGTACGGCGTACGGCGTACGGCGTACGGTGTACGGCGTACGGCGGACAGACAGAAATATTTTTATTGCAGTTTTGGATTCTACATATCTTGAAACGTAAACCATCAAATTTTGAGGGGGGGTAAGAATTTTTTTTTTCATGCTCGATTCCAATGGTTCATTATTGAAAATAATAAACCAAAATTGGTATACCATCAATCTGAATTGGACTTTAATTTGAATTGGAATTTATTTCGAATTGTCTAATTGGCATGGTGCGCATTGGCATGGTCGGAAATGGTTCTGCAATTCTATTGGACAACGCTGTCTGCGATTCACATAATAATATGTATAGAGTACTGCATATTATTTTTTATAGACGGGTTATCTATACATAGAGCTGTGATCTGTAGCAGGAGGGTATTCTGTACAAAATAATAAACCGTTGTGCAGGGATTTGCAGCGTTTTTTTTAACGTTTTTAAACTGATCTTGAACTAAACAATTTTTGGAGACCCCGGAGCATTGCACGACCAGCCGTTCGTGTGCACCGAAAAGCTTCGTCAACATGATCGTGAATCAAACGTGTGACGGTATGGGAATCCCGTCCATCTTGGTTGCGGGCTCTTCCCGATCTTTTTGACACGAAGCTGAAGGGGCGGTCGATTCGCGGAAACGAATCGTCAAATCCTGGAGGCATCGCGTTATAATCTAACCAGTGTCTCCGGGGGCAGCTGTCACACTGCCTTCCTACCTTTCTAGAGGACGGAGAGGGGGAAACTACGCTGTATGGGCGGCGAAGTTAAACCCCTCATCCATTACATGGTAGCAGAGCGTGGTTGGTGGGTATGTGCTGGATTTTATCCTCGGTACCCCCTCCACTTTTTGAGAGCTTTTCCAGAAGGAATAGCTCTGAGGTTTTCCAGAAGGAATCCTCTTTTTAATAACCCTTGTTTATCAATATACACTTCGGCCATTCAATTTTCTTTTTCATCAAATCAAGCTCATTATTTTTTTTTTTTTTTTTTTGGTCATCACCCGTGGGTGTAGAAAGTGCCACGGGGTGACGCGAGTGGGGGGCCCAAGGGCCCATTCCCACCCGCAAGTGCATGTGGAGGGCTCAGTGGTCGGGCATAATAGCCTCCCCCAAAAACTCCCTCACCAGGCTACACGAAGCAATCAGCACGGCCTTCTGCATGTCCTCGTAAAGTCCACCGGGCAACCCAAGAATCCTCAAACTTTCATGAAGTTTCTTGGGTATCACCCCGGTGGCAGACAAGACCACGGGAACAATCCGTACCACCTCCTGCTCCCACATCGGGGCGCAGCGGAAACGAATCGTCAACTCCTGGAGGCATCGCGTTATAATCTAACCAGGGTCTCCGGGGGCAGCTGTCACACTGCCTCCCTACCTTTCTAGAGGATGGAGAGGGAGAAACTACGCTGTGTGGGCGGTGAAGTTAAACCCCTCATCCATTACAAACTGCATAAATCCGGCCTAGATATCATTGCTAGGGAGCACCTGATTATAATCACGGAGTATGAAGTCGAGTTGGTTGTTCTGTGATATTATTCCATTTGAAAAATGATGGCTGTTTGTATTTGGCTGATAGGTACTTTTGCAACTTAAACAAACGTTATGCTTCATGAATAACAAAAAAAATTAATGATTGAATTACTGAATGCTGCGCATTTTTATGATATTTAATTCCCCGACTGGCTTCAGTACTCGATTTAGGGCTTTCCTGAGGGGAGCTCGAGGGTAGGTATTGACCACAAAAAACTGATCTACGCAGAAGGGGCATATACAGGTTAATTATCACGAAACGGTTTATTACAAAAAGATTTATAATTATATTTATTTTTAATTCCATTCTTGGATTCTACGGACCTTAAAACAAAAACCTCCAAATTTAAGGGGGGGGGGGGGGGGATTTATTTTCCATGTTCGATTCCAAAGGTTTACTATTGAAAATAATAAACCAAAATTAACCTGGTGTTGTAACTAGGTATCCGATTCCAACAGTTAGATCCATGCTAATGTGCATCAAACTAATAATAAATTCGCCGCCGTTTAAAAACTAAAGGACTTCCGCTAGCCATTCAATTCACCACACATAATCCAACCTCAAATAGTTTCTTTCCCTGGTTCTACAGCATATTATGTAGCAATTAATTAAGTAATGTTGTGTAATAATTTTCAACGTTTATTTATAAACCCAAGTTGTTGGCACAGTCCAACTTGGAGAGGGAAAACTATGATTATCGTGTTGTAGGTTTGCAGTAAAAGTAGTCCATGTATTACACGTGACAAGGTATTTCCAATAAAATCACCTATACCCTCACACAGGTCTCCATTAATCCTTGGATATAACGAAATCCGATCTTTTAGAACTCCCTAATCCATCCTACCATTTCCCCACTTTGGTTAAACTCGACGCCAGTCTTTCAGCTTTCTCACACCGTTATCATAACAACGACCTTATAAAATACCCCAGCTCCCATATTGCCCTTAAGGTTTTCTCCGAAGTCGATAAATCTTCGCCAGATATGCCATTCTGGTTACCAAACTCCCCCTTTCCCTTCCTAACGCCTATGGTTGAGAGATAGCCTTTTCTCCCATCTTACCATAACTTTTCCACCTATTTTCTCGAGTAACTCCAACCATCTTTAATCTTCAGAAGGCTCGTTACCGAGATATTTATAGGGCTGATGGGCTTTACCGGCACCTCGTTAACCTCTTCCCCCCTACCACCTCCATCGGCAACACCTCGTCCTTAATTCGGGCCGAACCGCGCCCATCGTATTTTTATCTGCAAACGATTTAGGTAACGTCAATAATGTAGGTAGGGGAGAAACCCTACAAATATTAATTTACGCGAATAAGGTTGGATCCACAAAACAGTACCAACTTGCCATCTCTCAAAGAGCCACGTCATCTCCTGTTGTCAGAAAACGTATCTACTCAGCAGTCTGGTCCCATGAGATCCCCAAATCTACTTGTGAGATCCGTGGTGGGATCCACCAGCGAGCACATTCAGCCACTAACCCAGTGACCGACATCATGTTCACCTGGACTGAAGATAGTTTTGGATGATTTCTGAGGTTTTAGTGACCATGAGCTTGAGAGGTATCGTTTTCCACGTTTTTGTGGGGGGGGGGGGGGGGGGGGGTACCGAACGTGAAGAGGATTTTGACCTGTGAGGGAAGAACTGAGGTTGTAACGAAGGTTGAGCTCCCAGAATTCATGATCTATGAGTCAAAAATCTAGGAAATTGTCTGAGAAGCAGCATCAACAGATGGACCAAGACAATTAAATAGCACTATCATTGATCAAAGATAATTTGACAAAAATAGGAGCCTAATTCGTGTTTTGGGGGGTCAAAATTGGTGGAAACTATCATAAATGTCTATTTTAATTATTGCTCACGAAAAGAAAGCTGCAATTATTACACAACAGTTTATTATTTACCTGTACCCTACCCCTTCTTCGTAGATCGGTATGTGGTCGAGGTGTGGGCAGATACGATAAATGTTGCTTATTACAGGAAGTTTCTGATAGCAGTGCAACAAACATAAGCATTACGGACTGCGTACGCATACAGGACAGTATCAGAGCCAGCAGTACTCATCCACAATATAACTGCTGGGAGCAGATCAAAAGCGGATTTAGGACGGAAGAGAAGAAAAAGAGAAAGATTTCGCACTGCCAGAGAAGAGAGCGAAAGGATAATTACTTGTTGGCAGGAGATGTGAACAGATGAACTGAGAGGGGGATGGACTACAGGGCTACCCCTTGACATCCAAGCATGGCTTGAAAAAAAGCAGAGAGAGGTGAATCATTTTTTAACTCAGCTTTTCACAGTTCATGGTTTATTCTATAGCTACTTGCACAGAATGGGAAAGGTCCACGATCCTACGTGTCACAGCCGCCAGGATGTGGATGATGATGTACATCACACATTCTTCAGATGCACACAATGGGCAACAGAAAGAGTTGGATACATGAAGCACAGGCGTATCGGTGGCCACCATGACACCAGAGACAGTAGTCGAAAGGATGTTGCAAAGCAAGCAGTATTGGACTCACGTGGAAGGATGTGTGGAGAAGGTCATGAAGAAGAAGATGCAGCTCAATCGAGATCGGCAAAGAACAGTGAGCGTGAACCGACAGGAGGAAAGACTGAAGAGAACGTCGAAGAACCCGGCCCGAAGTAATGTGTTAAATAGTTCTAGGCCGAGTTCCAACGTGGTAAAAGGGGTTACTAATGCAGGTAGGTGAGGTTTTAGTGCGGTTTGAGTCCCACATAACCTGGTGGTGCGGTCCTCTCCAGATATTTTACGAGCTCTGAATTCCACCTATGGATCTTAAAGATTTTCTCACCATCCAACGGAAGGGGGACGGATCCCAAACACAACACTTTTCAGCTATCCGCGTTGCAAATTCTTCAAAACATGAGAGCTGTGATAGGTACTCAACTTCGGATATGGTAGGATGGGTCACGTTAGGGAACCCGCTCAGCAGGAAGCAGTGCGAAGTTGAGCCCAAGGTGGACCCCAAAAGACCCTAAGTATTCCTATCAAATTCTACTGCCTAGACCCAAGCTCCCAAATGAGCGTTGTACCTACATTGGTCCCTAAGCGACTGAGAATTTCAAAAATATTTAGCAATGGCTCGAACATTTCCGGGTCTCTGGGCGTAGTGCCAAATCAAATCCGTGTTCGTGTCATGGCTTGAATCTTGAGCCGACCGAAGATGATATTATAAAACCGTATTTGTGCGTCTTTGCAAACGTGAAAACCCGCACGCATTGCATTTAGGTTTTTACACTTCTGACTCATCTTTCCATCCATCAGTTCCTGAAGATGATTTTTTGAATGTCAACAATGGAGAGATATGGTCACAGGGTACTTACCAGAGTTCCGAGTACATCGTGAATCACTCATATACGTCGCGGAGTAGCAGTCAACTCCGTGAGTTATGTATAAATGAAAACCGGTTTAAGTTCTCTGTTTTACTTCGTTGAAACTTTTCAGACGAGGCGGTTGGCTCTCCACTAGTTGACTGCCGTGTGAAGACACTTTCGGTTCTGGAAAGACACCAGGCAACTTGTGGAATCAACTTCTGTCCCCACGGGACTTCAGTACGATGTTGTAACCCGAGGAAGCAGGAGCACTTCTTGTGCTTGCTCTTTTGGTAGAACAAAAGAAAAGGAGGAGACCAAGTCGAAGAGTGAGTTCATCCAATTTTAGAAATTCTGGAAATGGGCGCTTTTTCACTGCTGTATCCTCAACTACATTCCCGGATGATAAATTCTTCAAATACCTATTTCCTCATGACACGGACATCATTCCAGTCATACTCCAGCCAGCCAAGAGATATGAGAAATCATTGTGCTGATTATTTTGTTGGACCAGGGCATTTGGAATGACAGTATAGAACGATAATAATTATGAAATAGGATTGGAAAAGTTTGTTTGCTGTCTAATAAATTTTGAAATAAATTTACTTCATTCTTCTTAATTTTATCACTGAACTGTTCGCACCGCATATCCCATATTGCGGGACGAATGCGAATTTCTTCCATGAAATTTTCCACATAAAACCACGAGGGACATTTTATGTCTTAGCGCCCCCTCCCGCACCCACACCAAGTACTTCGTACTTAATTGTTTTGGTCACCTAGTCCGAACAGCCTTCAGTCCCAATTAGTTCGGATTGGCCGGACTCCACTGTATTATGTACGTAAACATTCATTTAAACAATCACGCTCATACCGCAGCTTGTTGGCCACGCAGTCCGCAGTGGTTAACGTAGTACGGTTAGGTAAATCGAGAGCTATCCAACGAGTGGTGAACGATTTTTGTACGATGATAACTGGCGAAGATAAAGTTCCGTAGCAACGAATCGGTTGTAAGCGAAAATCATCAGAAATATTTTCGTGACGTTGTTTCCGTTGCATGTCTCCGTTGCATGTCCCGCGTTTCATTTTCGAGTTTATGTAGCAAAGTAAAGACATAAAATGTCAAAAACTGAAATGCCTTCCATGATAGGTTCCAAGTTGACTCAACTAGGCAACTGGTGTGAAGGATGGATTGCTAGTACTGCCTATTGTGTGAGCCACTAGTGGCGACGAGAACGTGAGCGGCACACGTGCCAGGCACCCGCCCAGGCACACGAGTTGACCGCGAGTGGTGTTCGGAAGATTCCTATGCATTTGCTCTTGGCTGCTACTACAATCCTTGACACCCGCTCAACCCGTTCAACCACTTGAATCAACTACAGTAAACTCACGATGAATCGATAACTCTATTATCCGTCTCAAAATCGGCATTAGATTAACATTTAGGTAGGGAATCGTTCCTACAATTGATTTACAAACATGTTTACAATCGGCCATGATACGACGTGATCTCCTCCACACAATCTCTGATTACTCTCACGCCTCACTCTGTGCTCTTTACCCCAATTCGACCCAGACCGGACCTGAGAGAACTATATTTTGACCCCCGATTTATCTTTTGTACATATTTACTTACGCACTCGTAAATACACCTTGCCAACCTATCGATTATCCGAATTTTCGGATTGTCCGACATACCCTTGAGCACCGACCATGACGGTTAATCGAAAGTTTACTGTACGTAGTTGCCTCGTCTGGCCTAAGTGCGAAACGCATTCACGCAGCCTTTTGCGAGGCAGTTTCGAAACAATTACCGACTCTAAACGACATAATCAAGAGGACGGAGGAAATTGCGAAGAGGAACCGGATGCGGTGGGGGACATTTGGGATGAGGGAGAAATGGAGGATGAAGGGTGAAAATGGAGTACGGAGTACGGAGGTCTGAAATGACTTAAACCCCCGGTTTGTCCTTTCTCGGCGAAAACAAATCCGTCGATTTATCAACCGCTTTACAGAGCCGACGTCGGGGTTTTGATTCAATTTACCGACAATTTACATCGGGCTGGCTAGTGGTGGTTGGAGGGGAGGGAAAAGTTTTTGGGGATCGACTTTAGCTTGAAATACTCTACATTCAGTACATCTATAAAGTGGACAAGTAGGTACATACGTAGTCGAAGCCCCAACAAAGTTTCAGAGCCCCGGGGATGGGATCTGCCTGTTGTCAGAAACACCCCAAGTTCATCTTTCTCCAAACGAACTCGTTACATTATGAATCGACGGATTAATATTAATAAACCACGATACGTCATGGCCTAGCGGAACGTGGCAAACTTTGGTTCCTCTGGTTGCGGGAAGGCAGTTTTCCCATTAGATTTGCATGATGCACCCCCTCCCTACCACCATCCCACAACCATATCCCCCCTGTAAATAACAACCTGTGTTATCTGTAGAATCTCTAACACAGGAGTTCCCTGACGGTGATAAGCGTATCAGTGGTGGTACTCAAGGACTTTTCAGGACTCGTAAAAGAAACAAGTCACGGATAAAAATTATCTTTTAAATAATACGTGTTTAAAACTAATGATAAAATGCACTGATGAAAATGATACTTTTATAACTCAAGGAGATATTATAACTCACTGATATACAAACCGCTGCAAATTATTAAATAACGGTTTATTATTTACCTGTATAGATGCCGCTTCCGCGTAGATCACTGTATTCTGTGGTCAGTACTTACCCTCATCCCCCCCCCCCCCACCCAAGTCGAAAATGGAGTACTGGAGCCGGCCCGGAAATTACAGTTTCATAAAAATGCGCGGGATCCAGTAACTCAATCATTAATTATTATTACTATTAGTTATTTATGAAAGATAACGTCTGTTCAAGTTTCGAAAGTACCTAACAACAAAATCCAAGAGCTATCATTCTTCAAAATAACATCACGGAACAACCAACTCGATTTCACGCATGCACGATTATAATCAGGTACTCCCTAATAATGATATCTGGGCTGGATGTATACCGTTCACACTCATGTTAACGAAGCCTAACTTAAGGGCATTACTGTGAACGAACGGCTCCGGGTGGTCTAAAAAAATTCCCAAGTTCGAGATCTATTTAAAAACGTAAAAAAATCGAGATAAAGGCGCCCTGGAAATGTCAAGCCCTATTTTTACACAAAACACACACACACACACACACACGCACACAAACACACGCACGCAAGCGCGCGCGCGCGCGCGCGCGAAAATCGAGGGCTGAATCTGCAAAACGGTAAAGAAGCAAAAGAGTTCTTAAAATTTCTTTTACTGCATTTTCAGAATTACTTATACTTATTTCAGAATGATCATGCAAATTCATCATCTTCCCTGCAACCCAAATTGTCGTTAACAAATCTAGAATCTCTGCTGGGTTAATTACTGATGCCGCCAAATCAACAGTAGATCCCCCCCCCCCCCCACGCTCATCAAACCACAACCCCACCATGTCGATCCTTCTTCGAAGGGAAAGAAGTTCACTACAAAAATGTGCTTGCGTTCGCGTTTCCCGAGGGGAACGACAGTATTTTACCAAGTACGGGAACACTTTGATCTTGTAATTAGTCTCCGGCTGTTTACGGCTATTCGTTATTGAGCACCGATAAACTCGCTGGATGTTCATCCTTACCGCGATGGTTTCCCAGCTATTGCCAAAAGCTATAGTTTCTCAGCTATGGTGGTCCCTTTCCACCTCTATTACCTCCCGCAAGTTTCAGCCTATAAATCCCCAAGTTAGGAGCACTCCCCCTCCCTCCTCCTGGCAGGGTTAGGGGGTGGTTTTGGTGGTTTATGTTGGGAGTTGAAGGGACAAATGAGGTTGGTACCCGTAAGCCAAGTTCACTACCCACCGCTAACCCTAAACCTCACGTTTCATACTTCATCCCCTCAGGTTTTACTATCCTGCCTCAAATGAGGCAGAGTGAAGGAGCACATAACTAAGTTTCACTTCCTAGAGGCATCATCCATAGTTCACTGCGAGAACTTTGCTGGCCATTAATCGCTGTCAGAGAAATGTTCGTCCATAAACAAGGGCTTGAAACGATATGCCAACATCATTGTGATGAATTTAAAATTGCATCACGGTGGTGTGAGGGAAATTGCCCAGGCGGTTATGAGCGAATCACCACCGACATCTGGGATCTTTTGGAGAGGTAGAATTTTGGAGGTGAGTGGTAGAATTTGCCTAGGCGGTTATGAGCGAATCACCACCGACATCTAGGATCTTTTGGAGGAGAGGTGTCCAGGCGGTTATGAGCGAATCACCACCGACATCTGGAATCTTTTGGAAGAGGAGGATTTGCCTAGGCGGTTATGGGCTGACCACCACCGACATCTAGGATCTTTTAAGAGAGGAGAGAGAGCAAGGTAGAGGAGAGAAGAGAGAGCTGGTTAGAGGAAGTGTCGAATGAATCTAAAGTCGCTGGATCCAGGGGTTTTATAGGAAAAGGAGGCCTCTCCCTCCAACCCCCTGTTATGGGTTGATGGTGGGGCTCCAGGCTGTGTACCCTGGGTTCTGTGGCTTGTCTCCCCACTCGTTTCGTTTATTGACGGAACTAACTTTTGTGTTTGAATATTGGTGCGAACTTAAGTTTACTAGAGGAGTGTTCCCGGGAGGGACTCACGACAATCATCAACTCTCATATGCGTTTCATAAATATGCCCTTGTTTCTTTCCGGTCAGGCATGCTAATCCTGTACAACAGTGCATCAGCACGGAAAAGCGCCACTGAGTTTATCAGAGTCCATCATATACCCGCCGCTATTCATGGACAATGACACCAATTGTGTTTCGGACTATCGAGATCTATCTTTTATCAACTATATTGCCAAGATATATATTATTGTGCCATGCTTCCAGACCGGCTTGAAACGCATTCTGACGCCGAAGGAAACTTGAACGAGAGCTGTGCATTCCGCCGCGGATACAGCGCAAGTCTTCACAATTGAAGCCTGATACACCTGAGGTTGGCCACCAGTCCCCGTCAGAAGCTGTACGCGCTTTGCGTAGATTTTGAGGCCGCGATGGGGCGCCTACAACTGTTCCAGCGCTGAATGTGGAAGGCGTTGGGCGGAGGTTCATCTTGGCGATGAGGGTGATGTGCAGCGATGGTTGCGGCGTGGTGTGGGGCAAGGCTGGGGACTTACAATGCGTTTTTCCAACGGACGTTGGTGCGTTGGGAAACGTCCGTTGATTTTTCTTAGCGGCTGCGCGGCCACTGCGTTAACGCAGAACTGAAGATTGGGAGACGTCTCCCTCCTCACAAAAACCAGTTCGCTCTGTTGTATTCCTCTACAAAGTGTACAACGATGTATTATTATCGGAGAAAAGTTGTGGTAGTGAGCACTGCAGGAACTACTGGTATGGTCGATGAACATCGGAGCGAAAGGAAGTACTGGGCACATGCGTACAACAAGAATAAGACACCTTCAAATAGATTCGCGGAATTTTTTCAAGACAACCGCAACCACGAAGATAAATTTGGTTTATTATTTTCAATAATGAACCATTGGAATCGAGCATGAAAAAAAAAACTTACCCCCCCCCCCCCATCAAAATTTGATGGTTTACGTTTCAAGGTACGTAGAATCCGAAAATGCAATAAAAATATTTCTGTCTGTCCGCCGTACGCTGTACGGGCACTTTTCTTAGTTACCATGAAAAGAAATCGAAATTTTCAGAACGCCGTAACTCAAAAACTTCCGATTGAAGGGTATGGTTTTTTTACAATATTAAATTTGTCTTGAGCTAAACAAATTTTTGGGACCACCCGGAGCATTGTTACGTCCAGCCGTTCGTTTGCAGCAAAAAGCTTCGTCAACACGATCGTGAATCAAACGGTACAAATCCGGCCGGGATTTCATCACTTAGGCTCCTTTCACACGGGGAGCCGCACGGCTCTCGCTCGCGAACAGGCGGACGACGCGTGAGACTGAAATGCATTGAGTGCAATGGAGCTTTCACATGAGGAGCGAGAGCTCTTCGAGAGCTTTTAGGGCTCGCGAGCCGCGAGTGATCACGGCTCTGCACCTCGAGCCACGCGCCTACGGCTCTTCCACGAAATGCAAAGGAGGGGTGCCGGTATTCACACGAAGAGCGAAAACGGCTCTCGCTCCTCAGTTTATTGCTACCTGTTGTGGCGAATTTAGATTTGAATATACATCAACGTTACACCCAGCCTCAGTTCAGGCTTAATGCAATTCCGCATGTTTGTATCTTCGAGTTGAATACGACGCTTCACCTTGCTGAGAAGCTCATCAAATGAAGCCACCGACATCCGGAAATAGTTAAAAAATTTGTTGCCATCCTGCCGAAGTTGCTGGTGAAGCATGGCGAAAACTCCTGCTTCATCCCGCTGTTGGTTTATCGGATGTACCAAACACCGTCTGGTACTTCGGCGGTTTTGGCGTCGAAGACGGTGGCAACGATGAAGCATGCAAACGGACAAAGCACGCATGCGATCCATACTGGGCGGAACTAGCGACTGAGCGCTCGAGAGCCAAAAAAGCTCTCAAATGAGGCCCGTGTGAAAGGTGGGAGTCAAGAGCGAAAAAGGCTCTTGACTGCGAGCCACGAGCCGTGCGGCTCCCCGTGTGAAAGAAGGCTAAGGAGCACCTGATTATAATCAAGGATGGCTGTATGAAGTCGAGTTGGTTGTTGTGCGATATTATTTCATTTGATAAGTGATGGACTATTGGATTTTGTCGGTAGGTACTTGTGAAAATTGAACAAACGTTGAAGCATTATTGATGGGTAAATTATTACACAATGGTAAATTATTACACAACGGTAAATTATTACACAACGGTAAATTATTACATAACGGTAAATTATTACACAACGGTAAATTATTACACAACGGTTCATCTACCAAGAAGGGGCTGGATTTTGTTGATCGGTACTTTTGCAACTTGAACAACCGTTGAAGTATTATTGATGGGCAAGTTATTACACAACGGTTCATTATACTTGACCAGAGGGTAGGTACTGACCACAGAAAACAGTGATCTACGCAGAAGGGGCATCTATTTCACTCCACATCAACAATTTTCCTTCAGAACTTCATTATTTGCGTTTCTTTATGCCATTTTAGTTACTGTTTCTCATCGACAGAATTATTTTCCTTCAAAATAGAATAGGCGCATACCTGCTTCAAATGCACAAATCTGAACTGCACACTGACTTCTTGAATAGGTTTGATTTGTAATTGTAACTGTGTTATGTGTTAGGTAATTACTATCTTGGAATATGGATGTCATAGGTGCTAAATACCCATTCATATATACTTTTTTTTTTCTTTCCACTCAAGTTGAATATTGTCTGTAAATATATTGTTTCCAGCTGAGAGTATCGATCCAAACTAATAAGCTAGTTCAGTGACAACCAGCCCCTGGACGGGTCGTCAAGACCTTAGGGGCCCATTCATGAACTTGGTTTTCGCATGATTCTGTACAACTTATATTCTTCATTATGTACTTAATATGTTTTTGAATAAAGAATTGAATTGAATTAATACTTCAACGGTTGTTCAAGTTGCAAAAGTACCTTCCAACAAAATCCAACCCCCTTTTGGGTAGATGAGCCGTTGTGTAATAATTTACCGTCGTGTAATAATTTACCCATCAATAATACTTCAACGGTTGTTCAAGTTGCAAAAGTATCTACCAATCAACAAAATCCAGCCCCTTCTTGGTAGATGAGCCGTTGTGTAATCAACCACGCCAACCAACCACCACACCACCTACCAACTAAATCCAGTAGTCCATCACGTGTCAAATGAAATAATATCGCAGAACAAAAAACTCGACTTCATACAGCCATCCTTGATTATAATCAGATGCTCCGTAGTTATGATATCCGGGCCGGAATTATACCGTTTGATTCAAGATCGTGTTGACGAAGCTTTGTGGTGCACACGAACGGCTGGACGTACAATGCTCCGGGTGGTCTCAAAAAATTGTTTAGCTCAAGACAAATTTATTAACGTAAAAAAAAAATAACCTTCAATTGAAAGTTTTCGAGATACGGCGTTCTGAAAATTTCAACCCCTATTTTGAATCCCTTAGAGATGACTGACAGTAACGTCGAGCTTCGAGGACCAACTAGACCCCGAACGGAACCTATAACCCGAATTTCATCAATTTTCTTTCATGGTAACTAAGAAAAGTGGCCCGTACGGCGTACGGCGGACAGACAGAAAAACGCTGCAAATCCGTGCACAACGGTTCATTATTTTGTACAGAATACCCTCCTGTTACAGATAACAGGTCTCCGTATAGATAACCCTTCTATATAACATATATTATGTACTATTCTACACATATTATGTAGATCGCGGACCTCCGTAGTTAGTAACTAACCCCGTACTCGTCACTAGGTACCTCCCTAAACCGTTGTGTAATAATTTACCTGTATAGATTCCACTTCTACGGAGATAGAATAATGAACCGTTGCGTAATAATTTGCCCATCAATAATACTTCAACGGTTGTTCAAGTTGCAAAAGTACCTATCAACAAAATCCAGCCCCTTCTTGGTAGATTAGCCGTTGTGTAATAATTTACCGTGGTTTAATAATTTACCGTTGTGTAATAATTTACCGTTGTGTAATAATTTGTCGTTGTGTAATAATTTACCATTATGTAATAAATTACCCATCAATAATACTACAACGGTTGTTCAAGTCGCAAAAGTACCTATCAACAAAATCCAGCCCCTTCTGGGTAGATGAGCTGTTGTGTAATAATTTGCCATTGTGTAATAATTTACCCATCAATAATACTTCATCGGTTTTTCAAGTTGCAAAAGTACATATCAACAAAATCCAGCTGGGTCGCACACCCTCCGTAGGTTAATACCTAACCTCGTACTCGTTACTAGGTACCTACCTAAATCACGAGGTTAATGTTGCTAAAATAATTCTGTCGATTGCAAACAGCACCTAACAAAAAGAAACGCACATCATTTTTCAAATGAAATAATATCACAGAACAACCAACTCGACCTCTTAGGTACCCCTCTAATAAAATCGGCGCGTCCCTGGTGACGAGATTTCGTCTGTTGTATACAATTGAATGGGTGGGCCGAAAAGGGTACATGTCAATTTTTTCGATTTTTCGTTTTTGGTACCACACAAATCGTAGGGATCTCCTCTATCACATTATAGCATAATCATGCTTCATTTCAAATTCCATTGGCATTTTATTGAGCTTCAAACTCATGAAACTCAGGTGATTTAATTTAGGAGAACAAGGATACAATGTTAGTAAAATACGTAGCAACCGCTCTCGCGTCCAACGTTACGATGCTCGCCTCGCCTGCCTCCAACTCCCGCTCGTGATCTCGCGAATGGCCGATTGCTGATTCTGCTTCCTTCTTATCTTTTTTTTCATAATCCAACTCGGAATATTGTTTTCTAACTTCTAATCATGAGTGGTTCAGTCCATCTCACGCGAAATGATTTGGACCGTATAAATAAGTCTAGATCGCGCACTCTTCACATTCAAGAATGGAAAGATGTGAAAAGGAAGTGTCGTGATGTGAAAAGGAAGTGGTACGAGTGGGGAGACAAGCCACAGGATCCAGGGTACACAACCTGGAGCCCCTCCATCAACCCCTAACAGGGGGGTTGGAAGGAGAGGGCTCACTTTCCTATAAAAACTCGGATCCTGCGCCTTTTTCTCCATTCGACGCTTCCTCTAGCCGCTGGCTACTCTCTCTCTTCCTACCCTGCTCTCTCTCCTTAAACCTAAAAGATCCTAGATGACGGAGGTGGTCAGCCCATAACCGCCTAGGCAAATTCTCCTCAAAAGATTCCAGACGTCGGTGGTGATTCGCTCATAACCGCCTGGACACAACCCAAAAGATCCTAGATGTCGGTGGTGATTCGCTCATAACCTCCTAGGCAAAACCTCTTCCAAAAAGATCTCAGATGTCGGTGGTGATTCGCTCATAACCGCCTGGGCAATTCCCTCACACCACCGTGGTGAATAAGCCAATTTTAAATTCATCACAGCGGTGAACCCGACGTTCACACAACCTTCCTCCTTTTCCCTTCTCATCAAGACGACGCCACTCAAGAACACGCTCAATTTAAATTCACATTTCACAATCGGAACTCGCTCACTACCCCCGGAGATTGCACCTCTCTCACTATTCTACCAGCGGCAGCTCAGCTGCTATTATAATCTTGCTATTCACGATATGGGAACGGGTAAAGCAAGGAGGGCTAAGCAGGCAGAGGGGCTTCCGAAATTGCATCCTGCTTGATGAAGTACATCGAAGTAAACTTTCGTCCGCTGGCAGATGATCAAGAACGAAAACTGATTATTTGGTCAGATCGCTGTGTTGGTCAAAACAACAACTGGACCCTTTTGAATAATTGCTGTTATTTAGTGCAGAGCAGGTATTTCTCAGAAGCACACCAGAAATTTCTCGTGTCCGGCCACAGCTTTCTGCCCTGCGATAGAGATTTCGCTCTTATCGAGAAGAAGAAAAAAACCGAGCAAGGTTTACGTCCCTTCCCAGTGGAAATATGTCATCGCAGACGCAAAGGTGAACGAGCCCTTCAATATTGTAGAAATGTGCCAAGAAGACTTCAAAGACCATCCCAAAGTTTGCCAAAACCCCATCAACTTCCCCCTCAGCACAACACTCTTCTGCCTATTTCGCAGCCCAAAAATACTGACCTTCTGATGATGATTCCATTTCTGGAGCCCGAAAACAGAGGTTTCTATGATTCTCTTCCCTCAGTGTCTTGACCTTTTTGCCTTGAGCGTTTTTTATTTTGTCCATTATGAACTTAGGTAGGTCCTAGTAATGCATTCTTGAGAGTCGTTTTTTCTCATTCTTATATGTATCTAATTTGTCTTTCAAAAGCAATAAATCCATTTTCGAGAAAAACTAAAAGATGATGAGTTCTCCTTATGTGGGTCAGAAATGGAAGAATGAGTTGTGATGGAAGGTAGTGTTGTTTTTACTGCCCGCCCAACGGGAAAATAATTTGTGGAATAAGGGTAAATGTTCATAAAAAGCGTAAAATTGATTCGATCGATCAGATTTCATTTTCATTTCGCTCTCCTGTAAAGTTCGGAAAAACGAAATATACCCTTATTCGGCCCACCCATTCAATTTCAACCCCTATTTTGAACCCCTTACAGATGAATCACAGTAACGTCGAGCTTCGAGGACCAACTAGACCCCGAACGGAACCTATAACCCGAATTTCATCAATTTTGTTTCATGGTAACTAAGAAAAGTGGCCCGTACGGCGTACGGCGGACAGACAGAAATATTTTTATTGCAGTTTTGGATTCTACATACCTTGAAACGTAAACCATCAAATTTTGAGGGGGGGGGGGGGGGGGGGGGTAAGAATTTTTTTTTCATGCTCGATTCCAATGGTTCATTATTGAAAATAATAAACCTAAATGATGTGCGTTTCTTTTTGTTGGGTACTGTTTGCAATCGACAGAATTATTTTAGCAACATTTACCTCGTGAAATAGGTAGGTACCTAGTAACGAGTACGGGGTTAGGTATTAACCTACGGAGGGTGTGCGATCCGGCTGGATTTTGTTGATAGGTACTTTTGCAACTTGAACAACCGATGAAGTATTATTGATGGGTAAATTATTGCACAATGGCAAATTATTACACAACGGCTCATCTACCCAGAAGGGGCTGGATTTTGTTGATAGGTAGGTACTTTTGCAACTTGAACAACCGTTGAAGTATTATTGATGGTTAAATTATTACATAATGACAAATTATTACACAACGACAAATTATTACACAACGGTAAATTATTACACCACGGTAAATTATTACACAACGGCTAATCTACCAAGAAGGGGCTGGATTTTGTTGATAGGTACTTTTGCAACTTGAACAACCGTTGAAGTATTATTGATGGGCAAATTATTACACAACGGTTCATTATTCTATCTCCGTAGAAGTGGAACCTATACAGGTAAATTATTACACAACGGTTTAGGGAGGTACCTAGTAACGAGTACGGTCCGGGGTTAGGTACTAACCTACGGAGGTCCGCGATCTACATAATATGTGTAGAATAGTAGAAGGGTTATCTATACGGAGACCTGTGATCTGTAACAGGAGGGTATTCTGTACAAAATAATAAACCGTTGTGCAGGGATTTGCAGCGTTTTTTTATTGCAGTTTTGGATTCTACATACCTTGAAACGTAAACCATCAAATTTTGAGGGGGGGGGGGGGGGTAAGAATTTTTTTGTCTTGCTCGATTCCAATGGTTCATTATTGAAAATAATAAACCAAAAACCAAAACACCAATGGAACTTGAATGAAATGCAAGTAGATACCTACACAACGGACGTTGAAAGTCAGCTCCATTTGATTCTTTGGGTTATGCCTCCCCACCCCAACGCACCGTTGTGCGTTCCTACTGCAACCTGTCGACGTTGGAAATTTCCACTAGGCGTTGATTCTGCAGCAACGTAGGTGTGTAGTCCATCCCATTGCTTAAGCCATGTTCCCGTTGCCCTGCGTTAACGCAACGCACCAACGTCCGTTGGAAAAACGCATTGTGTGTCCCCAGCCTAAGGAGGGTGTCTCTCAGCCAATTCCTATAGAGCGTGGCCTCCGACTGGGATGTCTGCTTAGCCCGCAGCTTTAGCTCAATACATAGATGGCTTGGTCGAAGCGTTGTCCTGTGGGATGAAGGTTCTTATACATTTCCTTATTTTCTCCTAATGCTTCTGAACTAATGCTTTCGGCAAATTTAGCCGAAGCTACTTATTTCCATACAATATTTTCTAATTTTGTTCTATTTTCACTTTTTTAAGGAATTTTACCGTAACTACCCACTGCCGTGATTTCTCCTGATTTCCTAGTCACTGTGCCCCAATCGCGTTATACAAGCAGGCAAATGTGTGGATAATTATGTGCGTTGCGTGGATGTGTTCTACAGAATTCATTATTATAATCTTTAATATTATGATTTCTAATATTACAATCAGCTGATACCTCCAAAGTTAGAAGTAAAACAAATAAAATATAACAATATTCATATGCTTAAGCAAATATAAATTAAACGTTTTTTCTACTCTTGAAACAATCTTTCATTTCATTTCTCACCCTGAATAAAAATTTTGCACGGCCATGGATGTATGTACATGGAGTGTTAAGTACCACTGCCCAACTAGCGTCATACGCGGCATAATCATGCAATAATAACTATGTCTATTATACTGCGTGGCAGTTTGAAACTACACGTGGAAGAGATAGTTCGTAGTAGTATAACTTCATTGTGGAGTGAGACGTTGGGAAGGCGAGTAGAAGCAAGCTTTAGCGACTCGGGGGTGTGTACGAGGGTTAATTGGTTTATAACGTCAAGGCGTGGAGGTGAGTCCTGGTGGAACAAAGGAGATGAGGGAGGAGGAAGTTTGCATTAAAGATTAACTGGAAAAGGGGAGGAGGAGGCGGAGTGTGAAAGTCATGAGAAAGGGGGTTCGAGAGGGAAAGGGGGTTTGGGAAAGTCATGAGAGAGGGGGAGGGGGGGGTGGATTGAAGGGAGAGAGGTGATCCCCCCCCCCCCGACATCTGAAAAAATGCGGAAAAATACAGAGGCTCTATGATGCTGTTAAAAAAGGGGGTTTTATAAGGGGAGGAAGCGGGACGTGGAAGTAGCGCCCTGGGAAATACGTTCTCTGAGTGGGGTTTTTTGGATGAATGTTGGAGGAGGACTGGGAAAATAACGCTCCTAGAGAAAACCCAGTGGTGGTCAAGGGGAGGAGGGATGAATACGACAGTATTGAGAGAGGAAAAGGGGGGGGGGGATGACATTTAAATGGCGTTGTAAAGATGTGTAGGGAAGGGGATGCGGGGGTTGAACTGGGATTAACATGCATTGCCGCAGAGGGTTGAATTCCATTTATTCGGAAGGATATAATCTGTAAACGGTACGAGGTAAATATCAAAGCACGTATTTTCCACCCTAACTCGTGACACTTCAACCACATGCCACTCCGAGAGATTTTCATTATGCATAATTCACGTAACTCGCTTAAAGATATCCCATCCCATATAGGTACTCAAAGTAAGTTACGTGACATATCACTAAGCACATTTTCTTCTTCTCCACTGCGAGTTCGAAACGCCGTAGGTAGTAAATTCAATTCATTTTATTCAAACTACCACGATGTGTATCTCCGGGATTTCTTGTGGGGATCAGGAGTTGATGTTGGGACTGTCGTATTTGAGTTAAGGAGGAATGGTGATTACATGTGGAGACAAAGAATCCACTGACAAGCGCAGGATCAACCCACCTGTACAAACTGTACAGTTCGGGGGGCACAGTTTTCAATGTAAGTGTAGTCAAATTGCCATCTTTGAAAAAGGCGGTCTTCCTACGAATTTGACTCGGGCGGTTTTCTTCCCTTCGATTCGGGCGGTCCCTCCCGCCGACTCAACGTTGGACCATAAGGAGTCAGGTCCTTCTGCGCCTCCCCTACGCGCAAGGGAGGGGAAGAGTATAAATACCCCCGCTCCCCACACCTCGACACAGTTCACCGAGATCTACCTGAGACCAGACCTGCGATTTTATAGTATAGTATTTGAGAGATTTGAGTTAAAGTAGAAAAGTAGTGTTGAGAGTGGTAGTTGTGTTGGTTCGGAGAGAGTTTAGTTTATTTTATCCCTCCCACGATCGATCCCCCTGTGGAAGAAGACGAGCGGACTTGGCACGGAAACGGTTTCAATTCGGACACGCAAAATAACAGTCGAGCAAGAGAGAGAGAAGGCGATACGACCCCACTGGAAGGCACATTTGAACCCAAGTGTGTACTCAGTACTGCCGTGGAAGTATACTTGTTCCAGGAGCCAGCAGCCAAGAACAATCGCCCCGGAGCCCCAGGAATTCATCCCTGGACCAGAAGCCCGGAAGGACCATCCCTGGACCTATTGGACCACCGTTCCAGCGGAGGTAGGAATCATTCCTTTTCTTACTTATCTTTACCTAAGCGATATCATTCGCGTAATAGCGCCCCTCAGGCTTGGTGCATCACACTTCCTAACGAGAGTCACAAAAGGGGTTATACCCGTCTGTTCCAGAACTTTCCACATCTTTGGCCCCAAGAAATCTCCCTTGTCCCTCGTATCATCGACGTCCGAACCCATCGCTGAACCCTCGACTCTGGTGCCACATTTCTCAACATCTTAAATTACACTTATCTAGCATACTTACTTTCTTAGTTTTCCTCCCCGTTCATGTAATTTACGTAACTCGCGACTATTCAATTTCATCTCGTACATTCTGTCTTTTCTTTTGCGCCTTCGCGACCCCACTTCATGTTGTCACATTTCCTATAATAAATTCAGTTACCTTGACGTATTGAGATTCTTTCACATCCTTTTGAGAACCGTAGAGTCACCTTTCGAACTGCCATCAGGCCTCCAAATTATTAGTTTTATCGTTAGGAATTTACAGCCGTACCATAACCTGTACCCGAAGTCAGAACCTGTGCAACGCTGACTACGGGGCCGCTGCCAACCTACAAACTTCAGGTAATTTACTTGTAGACTTTTCGCTGCCAAATTTCAGCCTTAGCTCGCCATCCATTACTGACATAGTCATAAGTAGGTTTGCCGGCAGGATAGTCACACAAGTAACGATTACATAAGTAATAAAGTAAAATTCCTGGGCATAACGGTGACGAAATCGCTCTCATGGAACGTACATATAGATACCATCATCGAAAAGGCATTCTTCTATAAATGTTACAAAAGCCGATTGTGGGGAACCCTTAAGGCCAATGTGGACGGGCCTCTAGTGAGATTCTACGATAAGAGATGGCACTGCGATCGCCTAAAATTTAAATCAACTCTCAACCATTCAAATTTCAACCGATTTTCAATCTGAAAAATTATTTGGGTTACTTTCAGAAAATCACACACGGGTAGTGAAACTAAAATTTTTTTTTCGAAAATTTTTTTAAAAATTTTACCTATAAAATTAAATTTAGTTAAGACTGATTTTTTTGACGAAAACATGTACATCCCGTCTGGGGGCAACTGTCCACTATCGTTTAGAACCATCGCCATAAAAAAATATTGAAAATTGGCGACCGAAACAGAAAAACCGTGGGGACAAGTCAAAAATGCTGTGAATTTGGAGCTGTACATGGAAGGGAGAAGGCGGGCAGTCGGCCGAATGGGTGGTGCGGGGTGTGAAGGGTCACGCAACCTGTGAGCTCCCCTCTGCTAGATGTTTTTTTTTATTAGCTCCTGGCTACCAAGAACTAAAAGGGTAGGTAGGTACTATTTCGTTGCTCACTGCACGACCCATCATCTAATTGGAAAAACCTTCTTGTTTCAAATTGCCGATTATTTTGGGCTGTTATTCTACATAAATGTTTGTATAAGAACTTCCTTCTAGTTTCTATTCTATTACTATCAATATGGATTAGTTATGCACTATGGTATTGGTTATGTAGGTACCTATTTTTTTAATGAATATGTATGTACATTTAGGTAAAAAATTTGTTTCACGAGAAAATTAGCTGGAACAAGTAGGCAGGAAACCCATGAATTTCGTCACTTTCCGTTCAATAATAGCCCTCTGTAAACTTGATACATTCATTAGGTAAGTAAGTGGATAGGTACGCTGGTCTGCAAAAATAAATTTTATAATGATCTTCACAGTGATCTTCACACTGTTGAAGATCGACAAGCTTGAGGCGTACGTACATAAAATTACGTTTATGAAAGGTCATCAGGGAAAATCAAACTGTTACAACTCGTAGCTATCAATTTATTAGTATGAGTAGGCCATAATATAAGAGGAACGCACAAAGTTTGAGGAACACAAAGCATACAAAGTAAAAACATACGAAGTAAGTACTTAACTATGAGGAACAAAAAATAGGAACTTCAATATTCCAGTTGCAGTGAGTAATGCGATTTTGTAATTTGAGCTTCAAAAATCATTCACGTGTCCCATTCAGGTATTGTTAGCCATCTATTCCGAATCAATCGTTGAGCTCTGGAGACTAGCGTTATCTGTACCACTGTAATAAAATATAATGACATTCTTCAATAGTGGACATAGATCTACAAGTAGGTGACGTCAGAAGCAGTAAGAAGGACATGGACCACTGGTCCGCTCACGGTAGAATTATCGGGAAATGTTGAATTCAGAACATGACTAGGAAACCAACGTGCGAAAAGTTGTTATAGCTTTACTACTTATCTGCATGTTCTTACACGAAATTGATAGTTTTCGAGACATTTTGGAAACATGACCAAACCACCATTATCCTATGTAACTCTACTAGTCCGTGAGTCATGTAAATTCTACCTGGAATCAATTCCAGAGTTTTTGAACACGAGGAACTGGAGGCTTTTATGGGGGGCCAAAAAAGACGCGATTGATTCCAGCTAACCCCATTTTTTTGTACAAGGCTCCCGGACTATACGCGTAATGTAGGGAAATAACGTTCCGCCCACCTGAAATCGGAAACAACGAGAATATTTTGGCATTCTTACGGTAGTTCTTCTAGGTTGTTCCGTGTCTGTTCAGAGTCAATTGTTGAGCTCTGGAGACCCTCATGAACTGTAATCTCATGATCTGTAATAAGTTATCAGAACACGTGATTCATAAAATTGTATATAGGTAGGTATGCTTTTGTATCAGATACTTATGAAGTTGACTTATAAAGTGTAAGGGCTCTAATAAGTCATTTATTCCTCAAAAATAAAATAATACTCACTTACCTAGCCCGCGTTGCTTCAAAATTGTAATAATCCTTTTTTCTTCGCTTGCCGGCTGAAAGTTTTAGGATATTCTTCTTTTGGTTTATTATTCTGTGAATAATACACCTATGTATTCGCTCAGCAAAAAATTTTTATAACACCCCCTCAAAACTTTTTCTTTTCCGTTTCAAGGTGCGTAGATTCCAAAAATGCAATGTCCGTCCGCCGTCCGCCGTACGCCGTATCACGTGTACCGGCTTCATTTTCGGTCTAAAAAAGTCGTTCTTTCGCACACATGCTCCATTTGGGCCCTAGTTGTGTCCCGAAACTTTTCAGTCCGATCGGAATATACCCAGGGGTGTTATGAGTGAAAATGTGTGTAAAAATAGGTATTTTTTGCGTTTTAGCAACATGTTGGTAACATGAGCTCCTGAGATATCGTTTTCCATGCTTTTGGGGACGAGAAGACCGAATATGAAGTCGATTTTGACCAAAGACACGGAAATTGAGGTTTTACCAAAGGTTCAGCTCCCAAAATTGGTTTTTTATGAGTCAAAAACCTGGAAAACTGTCTGAAATCACCATCAATGTGTATAATAACATTAGACAAATTGTAAACAGGTGAATCAAGACCATTAAATGGCACTGCCAATGATCAAAGATGATCTGGAAGAAAAAAAGCGTGCCTATTTTCATTCTTTGGGGGCCAAAATTGGTGGAAATCATCAGAAATAGCTATTTCAATCATCCCACATGAAATAAATAATAAATTTAACGGCCAACAAGAATCTCTAGAACTCCAATAGAATAATAAACCCATGTGACAAGGACTTTGCAGCGTTTTTGGAATCTAGGCACCTTGAAACGGAAAAGAAAAAATTTTGATGGGGTGTTATAAAAATTTTTTGCTGAGCGAATACATAGGTGTATTATTCACAGAGTAATAAACCAAAATGCAATGTCCGTCCGCCGTCCGCCGTATCACGTGTACAGGCTTCATTTTCGTTCTAAAAAATTCGTTCTTTCGCACACATAATCCATTTGGGCTCTAGTTGTGTCCCGAAACTTTTCAGCCCGATCGGAATATACCCAGGGGTGTTATGAGTGAAAATGTGTGTAAAAATAAGTACCTACTTTTTGCGTTTTAGTAACGTGTTAGTAAAATGAGCTTTTGAAGTATCGTTTTTCATGTTTTTGGGGACGAGAAGACCGAATATGAAGTCGATTTTGATCAAAGAGTGGAAAATTGAGGTTCTACCAGATGTTCAGCTCCCGAAATTGATTTTTATGAGTCAAAAACCTGGGAAATCGTCTGAAATCACCATAAATTTGTATAACACTGGAAGATGTATGAACAGGTGAATCAAGACAATTAAATGGTACTATCAATGATCAAAGATAATTTGAAAAAAAAAGGAGCGTACCTAATTTGTGTTATGGGGGCCAAAATTGGTGGAAACCTCCAGAAATATAGCTATTTCAATTATTCTATACGAAAGAAACAATAAATAAACAGCCAACATTTCTGTAGGTATGTCCAGTAGAATAATAAACCCATGTGACAAGGACATTGCAGCGTTTTTTGAATACCGTTTATTCAGCAACGAAACTAAAAAAAAAAAAAAAACAAGCATGATCACGAGGATGAGACTGTCACAACACACTTCTAGACACTTGACTAAATACCTACTAGTTTTATTTTTCGAGTTCAGTGGGGATACGAAGATTTTGGAGGGCGGGTGCGAAGATTCGGGGGACTACGCCCTCTCGCTATACCTGGTCAAGATCCAAAGAAGGGTGGCTTCCCCACCCCTCCCGCCATGACAGACGCTCGCCTTCGTCCATCAGCCAGCGTCTCAGCATCAAATTCACTTGGATAAAACTTGCCCCACGGTTTTTCTGTTTCGGTCGCCAATTTTCAATATTTTTTTATGGCGATGGTTCTAAACGATAGTGGACAGTTGCCCCCAGACGGGATGTACATGTTTTTGTCAAACAAATCAGTCTTAACTATTAATTTTGAATTTTAAAGGTAAATTTTTTAAAAAAATTTTGAAAAAAAAAAATTTAGTTTCACTACCCGTGTGTGATTTTCTGAAAGTAACCCAAATAATTTTTCAGATTGAAAATTGATCAATCCGTTGCCGAGTTAGAACGAATTTTCTTCCTCATCTTCCCTCTCACTCCAACAACTGTCGTCCACATTGGCCTTGAATACCACTGTTACTGTATAACCGAACCATTCGGAAATTGATCGATTATGCCTCAACAGCCGATGCGTTATAGCAATGCATCTGATACTAAGCACACACTCTTAGACCTACAGCACTACAGTATTACCCCCCTCAACACATCGCTACTACCCGCAGGACACTCGCAGCCCCTTATGGAATGTCGAAATATGCTTGCTGAAGGCAAATGTTGCCCATGAACTGCAGGAAATCAGTACATAGCGACAACAGTCTCGTACAACTGACAGCAGAGGCCCTTACTGCAAATTACTGGATGGATCGTAAGAGCCCAGTAATTTGTCATAGATGTTACAAACCTACTTTCATCAATTTTAGGCTCGGCCCCTCGGAAGTGACGATCGTTTTAACAAATTTTAGAAAATGTTCATTAGTTTGAGGGGAAAATATCGGATATCCCCATTCTCGAATACCACGCTGAATATGAATCTATCGAAAAAACAAACAAAGAGAAAGTGCGTGTGTGTGTGTTTTTATTTTATTTTTTAAATGCACTAGTACACCCTAGCACGAGGGAATTTATTCGAGCCTGCTCCCCTAGAGATTACAGGCGTTGCTCTTTCAACAATACATTTTGTACAAAATCAATAGCATTATAGTGTAATACATTTAACATCATTATTTTCTTTATTATTGTTATCAGATGCACACTTGTCCGTCACTCGAATCTTGACGATGTAAACCAGTGGTTCTCAACCTTTATCAACCTGCCGCCCCCTTTAGGAGTTGAATATTTTTGAACGCCCACCTAATTTGAAAATCCTTAAGTTTGGGTATGGAGAATGGGGGGGGGGGGGTCCAAATAGTAAAATTCTAATTAAAGGAATAATGTAATTGAATAGACCATTAAAACAGAACGTAATTTACAAAAATAATAGTATTTGTTATGCATGTAATAGACCCAGCTGTGTGTGGGATTTTTGTGGTTCAGAGCCCATTATTTCTTAAAAATGAGGTTTAATGTTAGTCAGATGAAGGCGCAAGTCTCATTTACTAGATGCCGAGACGATTTCATTTGGCATGGACCTACGGCCGAAAAACGTCACTGAAGTGACTCATTAACTGTTTCGAATTTCTCCCGCGACGTTCTTCCTTTTCACCGTCGTTGCTCCGTTGTTACCAGACATTCCGTGGAAATTTCGAAGAGGTATAAAAATGGGTTGTGCAAGGGAGGTTCCTCCGGCTGTCGGTATACTATACCAATAGCCTATCATGTTGCGACAAAAATTCATGTATGTACTTCTGTTCTAATAAAAACATGTTATCATTCATTCATTCACAACCGAAACCGGTCTACAGTTTTTGCTATTGTACGTGGAAATAGGCTATTTTATTTTTATCCTGTAGTTTTTTTTTCCATTGCAATACCTTCATTTTCCTTGAAAATTCACGAACATTGTTGCCAAATAAATGTTTTATTTCTTCAGCTTATCCTACCCAACATTATCTGTAACATTTAGTGCTTTGTTAAATTTAATTTAAATTCAGCTTTCTTTGTAATTTCAAACCTTATTAGCGAATTTTCAAAGAAAATAAAGCAATGGGTAACATTTTCAGAACATGAATTTTTAAATATTTTTATAGGCAGATCCGTTTCAGAGCATCCTCAGTTCATCCCTAGATTTTAACAAAAATTTATATATTATGTATAGTTATATGCCACTCCACATGATGTCTGTCCTTGGGTAGGAACGTGGTAAAAATTCCAGATTTCTCCAAAACGTTCGCATTTCCAAACGAAACGATGAGTCCGAAGATGAGCAATTTTCAAATTCCAAGGGGGTCAAATTTGAGATTTTAGGGGTCAAAAGTCGGTAAAAACTGCTAAAATTGCAAACAATTGCTATAAAATCACTGGAAGTGGTATGGAAGGTTGAGTGAAGACAGAAAAATACCATTTCAGTTGTTTTTCACACAGAATGGGTCAGAATTTGACTTTTGTGGGTGAAAAATTGGTATTAAAGGGAAAAACGCTGCAAATCCCTGCACAACGGTTTATTATTTGTATAGAATACCCTCCTGTTACAGATCACAGCTCTATGTATAGATAACCACATCTCAGTTGTCATTCAACGTGTCCGCATCGGCTCATACTATTTCCTCATTTTTTAAAGTGTTCCGGTGTCTGGTGAAAGCTATCTAGTCTCAATAGTGTTTATCGTGCCGATAGCAGTGAGTTTTGCTCGCCCATACCATCTGGTGAGTCCTACAATTTCCTAACTCAAAGGTTTTTTGATCGTTGAATTGCCTCATTTGATCGGCAGTTTTCGTCGTTGGAGACATTGGTCGGGGTGAGTCATCTCTTCGGCCTTGAATCTCTTCCCACTTCTGCTTTCCCTAATACTTCCGTTGTCTCCTACTTTTTCCGGTGTCCCCCACTGCCACCATCAAGATCTAGCTGTCAGGTGGTTGGACGCTTTTCAGATTAGTTGGCAGCCGTGATGAGCTGCAGCAAGTGCTGCGACCCTGTACTGCCTGAGGACAATATCACTTGCGTGTTTTGTTCCGACGGCTTTCACTTCGGGTGCGTCGGCTTCAAGGAAGACAATTTTCGGAAGTTGAATAGGACCAATAAAGCTAATTGGAAATGCCTGAACTGCCGTAGTGGGGCAGACAAGTTGGAATTGCTTTTCCAGGGAATGAAGGAGGACAATATTAAGCTTACCACTGAATTGGGTGGTAAAATTGATGCCCTCGGTATGAAAATTGACGCATGCCTGTCAAACTACGAGGCCCTAACTCAGAAGGTTTGCGATTTGCAGGATGACATGGAAATTAAGTATAGTGGTCTTGAGCGCCGCCTGGCTGCTCTGGAAAATGGTCTTGCACCTTCTACGCTTTCTCATCCCCCTTCGCTATCACCTACTGGTCTCGGTTATGAGGAGGTCGTGGCAGAACTCGAGGACAGGCGTCGTAGGGCCTCAAATATTATGGTCTATGATTTCCCTGAGCCGGATCCCTCCAAGTCAAAGTTGGCTGCAATCGAGGAGGATCTCGAAAATTTCAAGGAGACTTTGAGGGGACTTTCCTCGGAGTTGGCTGGATTGGTGCGGCGTTTGTCGCGTATTGGAGTTCTTGTGCCAAATAAAAATCGCCCGCTCAAGATTACCTTCGAGAGCCCGCACGCGGCGACTGAGTTCTTGGTGAAAAACCGCGCGAAAAATCCCCCACTTTTCTCGGCATCCTCCGATATGACCCCCAGGCAGCGTGGTTACCTCAGGGATTTAAGGGCTGAATTAAAGCGAAGAACCGAGAATGGCGAGAAAAATCTCACCATAAAATATCGGAACTCAATTCCCCAAATTCTCCCTTTGGCCAATCGTTCCCCGAAGCAGTCTTTAAACCAATAAAGCCCAATTCATTTTCAGCATTCTACCAAAACGTTAGGGGGGTCAACACAAAACTATCCGAAATCCGTCATCAGGCACCCCACATATCATACGATATTCTCTTTATCACTGAAACTTGGCTCTCTCCTGGAATTGTAACTGAGGAACTTCAACTAACCCGTTACAATGTGTTTCGTACGGATCGCTCGTCGTCAAATAACCGTCTCAACAAATCTTCGGGGGGTGGAGTTCTACTGGCAATATCAAACCGCTATCGTGCGCTCCGCTGGGATTGCCCGGATACTGTCGAACATACTTTTGTCATCCTTCCGGACCATCGTCTGATTTTGGGTTGTATTTACTTGCCAGGCGATCAGCCATCTGACGTCCTGGATTCTCATTTCTCCGAATTGGACTCCATTTCCACTGCCTATCCGGACTTCAAGTTGGTCGTTGTGGGCGATTATAATTTACCTAGCATCCGGTGGAGTGATCAATCGGCTGGCGATTTCTCTGAGGGATTGGGACTTAGAGGTGGCCTTGTTCTGGAGGCAATGCAACTTCACGAGCTTCGTCAATTTAATCTTATTCGTAACCAGTCAGGTAACATCCTGGATCTTGTTCTGGCAAATGTCGACATCCCCGGAATAACGCCTGCTGATCCCCTACTGCCAGTGGATATTGCTCATCCCCCCTTTGAGTTTTCCATCCCGGTTCCAGCTACTCGTGACGAATTTTTTCCGAATAGTAGGTTCTCTTACATCTTCAAAAAGGGGAATTACAAGGGAATGAATGACTACCTATTGGAACAACACTGGGATGACTTCGTGCGGGGCCCTATCGAGCGAGCCGTGGGTGACTTCTATTCGGTACTCTACAAGGCCATTGATATCTACGTGCCCAAGACAAGATCTTACTCACGTTCCTTCCCTAAGTGGTTTGATCGGGATTTGATGTCCCTCACCTGCCAAAAGCTGACTGCCCACGCCCGTTTCAAGATATCTGGATCCCCTGAGGACTATGACCTGTTCTCCAGCCTGCGGAGTCGTTGTGGGGAGCGTTCCCGGGTGCTCTACGCTGCCCATCTCGTCGATGTTCAGAATTCCATCCCACAGGACCTGAAGGCCTTTTGGAACTACTTCAACTATCGTCAGGGTGGAAATAGCATCCCGAACTGTTTAACTTTGGCCGGTACCGTCGCTTCTGAACCGGAGGACATAGCGAATCTGTTTGCCTCCCATTTTTCCTCGGTTTTCGAGCCCCCTGTTTCGGATGCCCCACCGTACCCTGTTCAGGATGTGGTTTCGTTGGGCTCACTCTCGGTCTCCGAGGATGATGTGGCGCACGGACTTGCCGGCCTGGATGTCAGGAAGGGGATGGGGCCTGATGGTGTCCCACCGGTGATGCTGAGGCTATGTGCACCTGCATTGGCGAGACCCCTGGCACTACTCTTCAGCTTGTCGCTCGAGTCCGGTTGTTTCCCAGGAAAGTGGAAGACTTCCTACGTTACACCTGTCCATAAGTCTGGTGATAGGGGCTGCATTGACCATTACCGTCCCATTTGCTCCCTGTCTACTATACCCAAGCTACTCGAGAAACTGCTAGTCAACCAGCTTTCCCTCAGCTTTGGTTCGTTCATTGCTGTTGAGCAGCATGGGTTCATGCGCGGCCGCTCGACAACTACGAACCTTCTGGAGTTTCAGGACTACGTGATGGAGGGCTATTTAGAGGGACTCCAGACGGATGTGGTTGCAACCGATTTTGCCAAGGCGTTTGACAGACTCTCCCATCCACACCTCCTGTCTCTCTTGGAATCGCTGGGCGTCCACGGCTCCCTCTTGCACTGGTTTGGATCCTACCTGTCCGGTCGTGAGCTCATCGTTCGCGTGAAGGGCACCCTCTCCTCTCCTTTCCCCGCTGTCTCTGGGATCCCACAGGGAAGCCATATTGGGCCTTTGTGCTTTCTACTGCTGATCAATAGTGTCGTGGGCTGTGTGGCAGCGGACGATGTGCGCGTCCTGCTCTTTGCGGATGATCTGAAGCTCCTACGTCATTGCGGGTCTCCATCAGATTGTGAAATCTTGCAGGCGGCGATTGCTCGTTTGGAGGATTGGTGTGACTTGAATCGCCTCCATCTGAACCCCTCGAAGTGTTCGGTCGTGACATATCATCGCGTGGTGCACCCGGTCGCGTTTGATTACACTTTGTGCGGCACTCCACTGCAAAAAATGAGTCAGGTGGTCGATCTTGGTGTTCTCTGTGATCGGAGCCTGTCCTTTTCTAGCCATATTGAGCGACTCGCTAGCAGGGCGATGCGGGCTTTGGGCTTCGTCAAGAGGAATACGAGGGAATTCACAAACGTAGACGCCATCGTTTGTCTCTACAAGGCTCTCGTGATGCCCATTTTGGAGTACGCTTCCACAGTTTGGTCCCCCTCGTATACGGTCCACAAGTACCGGCTGGAACGGGTTCATAGGAACTTTTTGCGCTACGTGGCCTACAAGATGGGAATCCCCTCTGACGATATCAACTACGCCTCTCTTCTGAGAAGATGCAAACTCGAGACTTTGGAAAAGCGACGTTGCACATCTGACTTGGTGTTGCTCTTCAAAATTTTGAACAACCAAATCGATTGTCCCCCATTACTCTCCAAAATCCAGCTCGCCGCCTCTCGCACCAGCACACGTTCTTCGGTCCTCTTCGCCGTCCCTTTTTCCCTGACCAACTACGACAGAAATCGACCGCTCCATCGACTAGTCCGCACAGCAAACCTCTTTCTTTCTTCAAATCCTAAGTTCGACTTCTTCCATTCCCCCCTTTCTACTCTAAAGACTTTGCTTTCTTCTTCCTCTCTCTCTTTTCAATAGTTTCAACCTTTCTGTATTTTTTTCCCTCCTCTGTTTTCCCTTGTACTGTTTCTCTTCTATTGTAACGTAGACCTCTTCACCCCTCAGCTAGAATGACATTAATATGCAAAATGTAATTGGGCTTGCCCGTATAAATAAATAAATAAATAAATAAATAAATAAATAAACCCTTCTATATAATATGATATGGACTATTCTATTATATACACATTATGTAGATCGCAGACCCTCCGTAGGTTAGTACCTAACCCCGTACTCGTTACTAGGTACCTACCTAAATCACGAGTTAAATGTTGCTAAAATAATTCTGCCGATGACAAACAGTACCTAACAAAAAGAAACACACATAATGAAGTTCTGAAAAGAAATTGTTGATGAGGAGTGAAAAAAGTTGCAAAAGTACCTACCAACAAACTCCAGCCCCTTCTACGTAGATGGTATAATGAACCGTTGTGTAATAATTTACCGTTGAGTAATGATTTACCGTAGTAATAATTTACCCATCAATAATACTTCAACGTTTGTTCGAGTTTCACTACCTACCAACAAACTCCAAAAGAGCCATCATTTTGGTTTATTATTTTCAATAATGAACCATTGGAATCGAGCATGAAAAAAAAAATTCTTACCCCCCCTCAAAATTTGATGGTTTACGTTTCAAGGTATGTAGAATCCAAAACTGCAATAAAAAAACGCTGCAAATCCCTGCACAACGGTTTATTATTTTGTATAGAATACCCTTCCGTTACAGATCACAGCTCTATGTATAGATAACCCGTCTATATAATATGATATGTACTATTCTATACATATTATGTAGATCGCAGACCCTCCTTAGGTTAGTACCTAACCCCGTACTCGTTACTAGGTACCTACCTAAATCACGAGTTAAATGTTGCTAAAATAATTCTGCCGATGACAAACAGTACCTAACAAAAAGAAACACACATAATGAAGTTCTGAAAAGAAATTGTTGATGAGGAGTGAAAATATGTAGATCGCAGACCCTCCGTAGGTTAGTACCTAACCCCGTACTCGTTACTAGGTACCTACCTAAATCACGAGTTAAATGTTGCTAAAATAATTCTGCCGATGACAAACAGTACCTAACAAAAAGAAACACACATAATGAAGTTCTGAAAAGAAATTGTTGATGAGGAGTGAAAAAAGTTGCAAAAGTACCTACCAACAACAAACTCCAGCCCCTTCTACGTAGATGGTATAATGAACCGTTGTGTAATAATTTACCGTTGAGTAATGATTTACCGTAGTAATAATTTACCCATCAATAATACTTCAACGTTTGTTCAAGTTTCACTACCTACCAACAAACTCCAAAAGAGCCATCATTTTCCAAATTAAATAATATCACAGAACAACCAACTCGACTTCATACTCCGCCAATATAATCAGGTGATCCCTACCAATGATTGGCCGTATTCACAAATTCCTATTGTGGGCGCGTCTCTGGTTACGAGATTTGGTTTGAATTGTATACAATTTCATTCACACTGGAGTCGAAAATGCCTGTCGGTGCAAACTTCGGGGCCTTACTGTGAACGAACGGCTGGACGTACGATGCTCCGGATGGTCTTGAAAAACTCGCAAGTTCAAGAACTATTTAAAACCGTAAAAAAATT